>JAVTVY010025285.1:0-11249 GCA_036873755.1 Hanleya hanleyi
GCCGTGAAGTAATCCACACAGGTGTGAACAAGTTTTAGCAGGTTTTTAAAGTTTAAATTGGACTTTAAACCGACTTGATGAAAAAAACTTAGTGTAATAGTTATCCAGAATAAACAGGAATTCGAGTAGGTCTCATTAGACAGATTAAAAATGTATTTGACAATAGACTTCAAGCAAAAAATAGGGATTAATTCATCAGTTGTATAGCTGGACACATTTTGCCCGATTTCTAGCCTTTCATTTTTGTACAAAATCCGAAATTTAAAAGTTTATTTCTCGAAAAGTATCCATGCTACGCTTTTGAAATTTGGCATGCTTGTTACTTATAAGGTGATCTAGAAAACCTTATCTCACTTTTTGTAAGGTCGGCTTCGTTTTATAATTATCCAACTTTTAAGACAAACGACCGTAAAAAAGTACATTTTTTTCAATTTATTTTAGTAAAATAGTTATAAAAACAAAACCAGCCAAAAATTTAAAAAAAAAGAGATAAAGTTTACTAGTTCGAATTGTCTCCTACCAAGGTATACCATCAAAGTTGAAACAAGACCAACAGTTTTCATGAAATTTCAATTGAAAAATGGACGCTACTGTTTTCATTTTAATTTGTTAAAATTTAAATATTTTCTACACAGTAACAGCGTCAGTTATACAAATCATATAGTTGGAATCCCTACGATGTATACTTTCATAGAATATATAGTTTATTATGGTTATGTTGTATATTTATTGATACCGACGACAAATGGTCATGGGGGTGCAAAAACTGCCTCTAAAGGGACAGCTATCCTTAAAGCACCATTAAGCGTTTCTGAACAAGAAGTACCGTAATAGATAAAAATTTCTGAGTTTATTGAGTTGTTTGAACTACACGATTTATGGAAAAATTAGGTAATAAAGCTAGGTGGCAACTCACTAGGTAGCGTTACACTATGATGAAGATCAAAGCAGTGATGCGAACAATGTGACGATACAATAATAACATAATGACTGAAAATAACCACGGCATGTGCAAGAAACCCAGACAC
Source organism: Hanleya hanleyi (assembly GCA_036873755.1). Lineage (NCBI taxonomy): Eukaryota > Metazoa > Mollusca > Polyplacophora > Lepidopleurida > Hanleyidae > Hanleya > Hanleya hanleyi. The sequence continues at coordinate 1,029 of JAVTVY010025285.1, forward strand.
GGGCGTGGCGTGCACACGCACTGACATTCCGGCTCACGTACGCTCTCCAACCGGTCCAAATTTAGCATTGTTCGAGATGGGAAGTCCGATTATAAACTGCTATATCTGAATAAATATAGGTTCCCCCAAACGTATTTACCCCTACAAAGTTTCTGCAATATATCACCTTCCCTATGCTACAAATTAATGTAATTTATGATTTTATTTGGCGGATCTAAATTCGATTTAATCGAAGTAGTAGTGTGAATCCCTTCTCCATGTTAAAAGAATGGGAGAATGCCTTGACCGACAGCATAGGTCTACAAAAACCGATTGATTTCACCCTCTTGCATTACCAATGAAACATGTATTTACCCCTCACCAGAAAGACAAATGTTTACCTGAAAAATTCATGTAATTGTATTTGTGAATAAATATGAGAATTTACGTCAAAACACTTTTGAAAGAGAGCGAATTTCAGCTTTTTGGCGGAGTCACGGTCGGCTGAACACCTACGGTTGTGTCTGATTGGACAAAAGTGAATATGCTGGACAGCGGCCTGAGGTCAACATATGGTCAGCGTATAGCGTGTGCGAGTTTAGTCTCATTGATTTATGACTGGCTTTCTTTGGTAGGCCTTATGTTTAGAACGGATCCAGGCGATGATAGGGCCCAACTATTGTGATTCAAGCGAGATTTAGGCCTCAGACCATAAATGACGAGGAGTTGTGTGTTTAACTCCGTGGATTTAGTTTAAAGACGTTCCCCACCTTTGCTGATGCGCACAACGTCGCGCATGTATTTATAGCGCGAATGCCAAATGACGTTGCATTAGGTAGTCTCCCTTCGAGTGTGCTGCTGATAACAGCACACGCCATAGCAACGTCAATTGATTTCCGGCCACTTTTAGAGGAAATCTGCGTCAAACGATGTTAGAAGTCAAACGAGTTCGGTGACCCCATTATTGAATGGGAATAATTAGCTATAGGCTTTAACAGTCAGACAATTCCATGAGCAAATTAACATTGAATTCAGATGGAAATGGTCCAGTCTGAAAGACAAAGACCACGTGAACATGAGCAGCGCACATTGATATTCGGTGGTGTGTGACAAGTTTTGGAGCAAAATCGTACAATTTAAATTTCATCATTTTTTTTTTTACAAATTAGACAAAAACGCCATGAGCTTGAAAGTGAATTCGATGACTTAGTAATTTTTTTCTTGAAATGAATTTGTATATTTCCAAGGTACATCCGTGCAAAATTTGGTGAAATTCTGATGATGATTTCTTAGGGTGAGGAACGTCATTTTATTGGGCCTAAAGATTGTGGTTCAAGCCAGATTTAGATCTCAGACCATATAAATGGTGTGTTTAACTCAGTGGATTTCGCTTTAAAATAGTATCTTTTTCATTCGTTCGATGGAGTCAGTATTGAGTGAGGACGGTACATTCATTTAGCTCGGCTAAGAAGAGACAGTGGTACTCCGGCGGTAATTGTATCATATTATTATTGACTCCGGCGGTAGTCAGATCTCACTCCGCCGTGTGTTGTATCACCACTTCCACACATTCATGCGTTCTAAAATCATCAAAATTCTTCCTTTTCACATATAAATATCATCTTGCCATTAAAAGGCAACCTCGTTTTACATAACGATCGTAGGTATATTCTTGATTAATTAGATAAAATGCATATTTGATGTAGTTTTTCTAAGAAAGGTTTCTAGATTCGGCTTCTAATGGATGTAATTGTCTATTTAGAATTATCCCGTTCTCAAAAACACGTCAGCTAGTTAAATAAACGTACCATCTAACGATTGAGACAATTTGATATTGTTGATAGGGTATGGTTCTGACATATCAACGTAAAAACCAACAAGTTGTCCTATCATTTTGCACGATCTTCCCTCCGGCGGAAGTTGACCCTCCGGCGGAAGTTGGAGCAGCCGTTTGGTATGCAGGGTGTGCGCCTGGTAGGTGGCGTTTACATTGAAGCTAAATGCGCGTCTATCCATGCGCAATCCTTGCTGGTCTAGCACTTCGTGTGGCCGGCTATGTATGTAACACTGAGCAACATTCAAAATGGCGCGGCAATTGACCTCACGCATACGCTCAAGAACCAAAACGGACACTACAAAGTAGCACTGCTCGAGCTCACTTTCTACCTACTATGGGAGAACGTCCCAGCCGGAACTAGCTTCTCTGTCAGCGGAAAGCTTGTGGCTGTCCCTAGTGGTTATTACAATGTTTGTTCCCTTAATAAAGAGGGTTTCAAGCCACAAGGGCACCGTCCAGCACTGCGTACCCTTGTGTGGCCTACCCTTCCACTCTACTCAGAGCTATATCTGTGACCGGTGAGGGAATAAACTGCGGAAAACCCATTTCTTTCCCTGATCCACAGTATAAGCCACTAATATCTGGCCCTCTCCCCCAGCTAACAGTCTCCCTGTTAGATAGATCTGATGCACTAGTAAAGACCGCTTATATGAGTGTAACTCTTGATATTCATTCATGACAACGATGGTTGACTCCGCAGGACCCAGATGCCATGATTTGGCCTTAAGTGATCTCGCTGATACCGTGGGATTTGGAGAGGCAGGTCACAACGACCGCCTATATGGCTTTCAGTTCAGAAACGGCTTATACCATCGAAAGAAGCTTCAGGAAGAACCACGGATGTAAGTTTCAAAGACCTAGGGCCGGAGCCCGGGCCGTCGAGGGTGGTGGGCCGTCCCATGGCTCTACATATTATCCTCCCCAGGTGGTATGCTGCCCCCCTCCCCTGCTGCTGCTAAGAATCGTAAGGAGATCGATCATCATTATGTACGTGAGTCTCTCCACCCCCCCCCCCCACGCTGTCTGCTCGCTCCGAATCGACCTCCCCCCATTCTACCCATCTCCCCACACTCCCCACGCTGTCCGCCCCCCAATCGCCCTCTCTCACCCCCCCACCCTACGCTGAACTGCCCTTCACGCCCGCCCACGCTGTCTGTTCGCCCAGCCTCCTAATCCTAAGGAGATCGATCATCATTTTTGTACGTGAGTCCCCCACACCCTCCCAGGCTGTCTGCTCGCGCCCAATCGCCCTCTCCCATTCTCCCCCCCTTCCACACCCCCACGCTGTCTGCTCGCCCCCATCGCCCTCTCTCATTCCCACCCCCACCCCCTCCCCCACGCTGAACTGCCCTCACACCCGCCCTCGCCGCCGCCGCATGGCCTGCTCGCCCTCCCTGCTGCTCATAGTAATTATATATATTGTTTGCCATACTTGTACCGTTTCACGAGTCGTGCAATAGACGTGTTGCATTATGGGCGGAAATGAGGTTCCCCATGTATTGTACTTCCAGACTGAAACTGACGCGGATATTTCACTGAGATTATTCGTCATTACTAAATAACTATAAAGGAGCAGGCCTTATGGGCTTTTGTCTCAAGATTACTTACCACCTCCCGGACATGCCGTTCTCAAGGCATCAGATATGATGTCATATATACCGACGGTTTGGAGGTTACAAACTCTGACGTTTGGAGAATGGAGCATGCAGGATGAAGTAAAAGTACCATGGCCTTAAGCTGACAAACAGCTGACTACTTACTGTAACGATCGGGATAGGTGCCCTCCTTCGAGCATTTTCATGCAGTACACATTAATTTTCATGCAAAAGCAAGACGGAGTATTACGTATAAACAAACCAATTAATAATAAGCAATAGTTACATCATGCGTTATAAGCGTTTTTTCTGATTTGGCAATGCGAGGGGTGGAGTTAAAACAAGAGGCGTAGTATTACGTGTAAGCAAGCTAATTAATAATATTAGAGTTCAATATGTGTCATTTTTGAAGAGAAAAAATGTTCCAAAATAATTTTTTCTTCACCAACAATATTTTTGGACACAAAATAAAATCTAGACAAGCCAGGTTTATTGGTCTTTTTTCATCGTGTATACCGATCCAAATCTGGACGAAATTGTCAGAGAGGTATTTAACCAATTAATAATAAGCAATAGTTACATCATGCGTTATATAAAGCGATTTTCTGATTTGGCAATGTGAGGGGTGGAGTTAAAACGAGGGGCGTAGTATTGCGTATAAACAAGCTAATTAATAATATTATAGTTTAATGTGTCATTTTTGGAGAGACAAAATGTTCCAAAATAATTCTTCTTTAACCAACAAGATTTTGGGACACAAAAAAAGTCTGGACAAGTCATTTTATTGGTCTTTTGCCGATCCAAATCTGGACGAAACTGTCAGAAAAGGTCAATTAGATTACAATACTCCGTTAACACATTGTCTCTTGCTTCTAGACAATTTATATGTTGATAGCCTGTACAATATTAAAATTCCCAGATGTTCAGTTCTCCAATCTTTCAAGTGTTTCTGTGGCGATTTTCTAGAAAAGGGGATTACTGGCCTATATATTGATTAGAGTTACCTTTTCGTCTTTGATTTCAAGAGTTAGACCTAGAAAATTGCCGTTATTGCCACTTTTAATGTTGTTCATTGTAAAAGTTATGTGTTCGAGTAAACGGTACTTATGCATGATCAAAGCTAGTTGAAACTGAAACTGCTTCCTCGTCGTCACTCTGCTCTGATAGGCGATTCCAACTGTATCTTATCGTATCTTGTAACAAAATTACATTGGATTTCCGCGTGTGTGTTTTTTTCTTCTTTTTTGTGTGTTTTTTGTTTTTGTTTTTGTTTTTTTGTTTGTGTGTGTGTGTGTGTGTTTTTGTTGTTGTTTTTTTTGTGTGTGTTGGTGGGAGGGGGGGAGGGGGAGGGGGAGGGTCGGTTACCGTAACCGATAATATATTAATATTATAGAATGCTCAGGTAGCAGGCACCCCACTATCTGTGAAACTAGTGTCCAGTAAAGAGAAAACAGCAGATCTTATGACTAATCATTTTATACAACTTATTTTTAATGACAATGTCAATAAAGGCAGTGGTAATAAATTAAGAACATATCGCAAGGTAAAATCAGTAATAGAAACTGAACCATACTTGTTACACACTGCTTGCTTTAAATATCGACAAACCTTTAGCAGGCTCCGTTTAAGTAACCATAGTCTAATGATTGAAAGGGGTAGATACACTTCAATCGCTCCAGAGAATAGATACTGTCCATTCTGCCCAAACTGTGTTGAAGATGAGTTTCACTTTATTATACAATGTCACAAGTACTCGTCTAAGCGACAGTCTCTGTTCTCCTCAATTATAGACGAAGAGAGTGAGTTTCTTGCTCTGGGAGATATGGAAAAATTCTTATACATTTTTCGTAATGAGCTTCCTATATTATGTAATACTATATGTCATCATATAGCAGAGTTCAATCGAATACGTGTTGTGCAGCTCTTCAGTAAGACAGTATATTGTAGTATATATTTCCTGCTACATGTACATGTGTATGTACATTATACAAGATATTCATGCGGTTGAATAAATGTTCCATTCTATGTATTAGCTCCATGAGCTAGCTTTCATTCTAGTCCTATTATTCTGTTGTTGAGTTATTGTGTTCAGTAATTTGTGCACTGCCCTATTATGTTGGGTGTTTGGTACTGTTGCAGGGATAGCTTTACGATCCAAACTGCTAGCCCTGTTACCTCGAAAAAAATCGTACATGCCAGGAGATTGCTCCAAACCGGTTTTGGCCAGAAACATTAAACATTTATAAACAATGTTTCTATTTGTTACCAAATCAAACCTGTTTCAATTATGCCATTTAATCTCCGTCAGGAAGATGATACAACGTAGAAAACGGAAGTTTAAAACTAAAAGTTAGCTCCCCTAGCGGAGAGTTGTCCGCCCCTAGGAGAACTCTCCCACCTCATTCCAGCAGGATTACTATATAGGCTTAGTCCAAACCATACTCGCCCTCTATTCTCATTATAATTACCGAGACCTGTAGTGTTTAAGGCCGGCATGAGGGGACGGAGGGAGGGTCCATCAAATTGAAACAGGTTTGATTTGGTAACAAATAGAAACATTGTTTATAAATGTTTAATATTTGTAGCCCAAATCGTAAACCTGTTTCAATTATGCCACAGTACCAACATATGGAGGCGGGAATCTCGGCCTCGTGGTAACTCCCATAGTAGACTAGTAATCGCTGGAACGACACAGACATGGGTATAAATTTGAGACATTATTACTCATCAAGTTAACCCTGGTCTCAGACTCATAGGGTAATTGAAGGAATTGATACAGTTTTACTTATCTGAGTATCTCCATCCATGTAACTGTGCTTGTGATGTGGTACACATTTCCACCAAGTCGCAGGAAACCCGGGCACCCAAGGCAACAAGAAGGTCCTCTTGGTAGACTCTGTATGACTAGGGGGAATCTCCGTCACAGCCATTGCATACAGGGAGATCCTTGGTCCAACCGTAAGAAAGGGGGGGGACGTACGCAATCCCGATTCTTGGAAGGTACCAAGTCCACACCACTCTCAGACCGCAAGCTTCTTGAGGACAACTCACCATACTTGGAGTGATGAACTTAGATGCGTTGGAATTGCCATGCTTGCTCCCTGGGTGAGCTGCGCACTCTTCAACTCTCTGTACTTTCTTCACTACTGTTGACACTAGGTCTGGAGCGCGTGTTCTTGTGAGTTGAGGCACAGGTGACCCAGCTGAGACATCTAGAAGGAAGTCAGTTTCTGAAGAACAGAAGCAAATTTCAGTTAGGAGTAAACCCTATCCTGGTGTCAGGCCTTCATTGGTGATTATAGAATCCACGGCCGGTCAACTGACTTATTTCTACCTTCTGAGATGCCTTTTATCATATAATATATGTAATAATAATAATATGACTGAGATGAGATGAGGTGAGATGATACAGCAAGATGGCTGTCTTGCTGCGATGGTGACAATTTTGCCGCCCCCCCCTCTTTTTCTGAAATTACTCACAACGTGCTGGGTAGCCACAGTGGCCCAAGCGTGGTCACACTATTGATTGCACTGTCATATCCCTCAGACAGATATTAGTGAACGTGGAGTTAATTGTTCAGGCACAAGACAGGACAATGTCATGAAGGGGTCAGTTCTTCCATACATGCCATGACGCAGCGATGGCACGAATCACATTAGAAGAAGCAGAAGACAGTAGTGGGGCGTCAATGGTATATCTACCTTCTGCCAATTGATAAGACTATTTTATGGTCTTCTTCAACTACGCGGCTTTTTTAAATGTCAAGCCTTGCTGATAGGCGAAGGGACAGAATAACCGTAGCCGAGAGCCGCGAACGGATCGGAACAAGTAAGATAGTGGCGGATGGCTCGAACAGGACATAGCAGAAGATCGTCCTCGAGTCCATGTACAAAGTCTGACAACGCAGAAATGGTGTACGACGTTGAGCGCACGGAGCTGAACGAACCGACTCATTTTGGCGATAAATTCAGGAATGGGCCGAAAAGAAATGCAAGACCGATCCGCTGTCCAGGACATAGAAGATCTTACAAGAGCATGAGTATAGACAGTCTGGACGCCAAAGCAAACGCCGCCACGACGGCCGTCTTATAAGACACAGTTTTTATAGACGCGGACTCTAAGGGTTCAAAAGGTGGTATAATCAGAGCACACAGAACCACACCGATATCCCATTTCGGTAACAGTTGGCGAGTACAACGCGACTGTAATGCGAAGGCGTGAATAAGAGCAGAGATATTATCGTTAAGGCTAATGTCGGATCCCAAGGTAAGACGTAACACCCTATTCAATTCATGCCAGAGCAGATCGACAGCCTTCCATGGTGCTAATATGAAACTCCCTATCCTGGTGAAGGTGAAGGAGGAAGTCAATTACGAGGGAAATAGAGTCGGGAACGATCACGTCCTCGACACCAGGACAAATATAGGAACGTAGTGAGTAATATCCTACATATAATAAACAACCTTAAGGTTGATGACAGAACCATAATGTCAAATTACAACACATATAAGGGAAGTGGTGCCGACATACTGACTGCGTCACATGACTTCACAGAATAGTCTTCTGGTTAATCTATTCTAAAGCACATACCAAGAAACTAACGATTCGTGATATGTGTTGTATCTCAGGTACGCTTTTATTGTACCTGTTCATGTGGCAACTTGGATGATATAACCATTGGTGTAACGGTTAATATAGGAATAAAGTACTTGATGGAGAAAGTCGGAAAAACTGTCCCACAAGTACACCACGAAGACATTGTGTTGCTTAAGCACAATCCTAAGGTAAATGGATCTCAACATAATGTTAGTGTGATAAAGCCAACATGGCTGTGTGTTAACAACACTGTGCTGAATTCAAATAAAGGCGACTAGTCCGTCATTCACAATCCCGCCGTCGTCCTCAGAGAATATCCACGTCCATAATCCAAAGACCTATTCCATATAACAGCATTTGACCAAATACTGCTGATTTCAATACAATTTTGATATTCTGAACTCCAGACTGGAAACAACAAGGTCTGAACAGAACTCTCTTCGTTTTACAAGTGGAAGGTTGAAGCCAAACGAACGGACTTCCCCTCCCGCCGATGACCGACGATGAAGAATCAAAGGAAGTGCCGATGAATGGATATAAAATATGCATCTCGCAAATGAAGAAATGACGTGACAAACGGCGTTATGGCGTACCGGAACGCACAGGTGTATGAGAGACACATGACGGCGTAATGAACATGTCGTCAAGATGTAATAGGAAAGCGTAATGTGAGAAATGCGAGAAACGTTGTATATGATAAACAACGTAGTGATTTCCTCATTCACAACAACTTAATGTATATACATGCTCATCATGGAGCAGGATACAAACTTATAAAAGTACACGACGTAACAGAAGGGCGTTGCAAACAGTAACCCCGAAGTCGATTGTAATAATTTTCCCTCTCTATAAACGCAGTAGAGATGAACATCTTAAATGTTTGTAGCGTTAATCACCAAATGTAAGCTCAATGAGATAAATGGGATTATGGATCTTTGTGTCAGTGAACATGCATAATGTGTCAATGAACATGGTTACATTATTTCCTCTCCCGATGTAATTTGTCTCCTGTACATGAAATTCAGTACTGGAGCTTATATGGAGAGAATATAAAACATTTACAACAATGTTACTATTAATAACCAAATAGTCACACAACCGACATCCAGAACAAAAATTTCCAGGTAATGAAGAAAAATCCTTAAAGAATTTTAAATTCCCGAAGAGAGGAAATACATTTAAGTCTCTCGCCGGCAGGAAAGTGAGGTTATTCAAAAATTTATAATTTGAAATGACCTAGCACGAACAATTTGTCGAGAAGAACAGTAAGAACATTACTAAAAAGCAGTTTGATGCTCTAGTAGACTGTACCGGTAATACATACCTGGTAGAAAGAAACCATAAAAGACTTCACGACTTACGTGTCACTAGGCTTGATCCTTGGCCGGCCAATACCTTCCCACTCACGCTAGTAATTTTAAATTTTCTCATATGGAAGAAATTAAAATTAGTGCATAACTCCATCTGAATTATAAGCGTAATACAGTATATAGATGGAACCAACTTGGTGTGAAATAAAACAAGCAATGTAATAACCAGACAATTGTGTTTCAAGAAAATCACACTTCCACATAGAGGGTGAATAGGTTTACTCACTCACGTAAACCAGCATAAGTGGGTGAATAGGTTTACTCACTCACGTAAACCAGCACGTGATCTCATTGTTGTTCGACACACCCATAATTACATAAAGAGATCAGTAAAGAAGCTCATTAAGATGCGACACAGGGTCGAAGTAAATAGGGTTGAGTTGTGGTTACGTAACACAAATGCAACAATCATGCTTCATATTCATGTCAGTATGAAGACATATAAAACCTCTGTAAGGACTCTCTTGAATACAGGATATCAAAATCACGAAATAATACTTGATATAACAAGAGATTACATTTTGGTAGGACCAAGGAACTGAATGTATGAAGGTGAACCCACCAAAACTGCAAGTCCGAACAGACGCAACAACAACAACATGAAAATTGACGGCTGCAAATAAAGTATCAGATCTCTCCGGCGGGAAGAAACGAAAAAAAACCCCGCCGATGAGGATACTATCTACAACCCTACTTGAGATATACACAAACTCAATGCATAAAATTCATGAATCAACGAAACCAAACCTGATCGTTTATTGTAGAGATCACCGTCGGCCTTCAAATCTCAGCACTAAAAGGCAGACTTACAGAAATGCCGGGAACTAAGTACAAATCTGTCAC
>JAVTVY010025286.1:0-11315 GCA_036873755.1 Hanleya hanleyi
CTATATACAGACCTATCCTGTACTTTTCGACAAATTTCCCCGCTTAGATCCGGGACCCCTCCCATCGTGTTTTTTGTGGCGAGACGAGAAAAATAAGACCAAACAAAAAATAGTAAAATCCACGAAAAAAATTCCAGGTTGGACCTATACCCCCAAAGCCAGTATGGGGCTATATGGGCCTATATACAAAACTACCCGGTACTTTTCGAAAAATTTCACCGCTTAGCTCCGAGACCCCTCCCGTCGTATTTTTCGTGGCGAGACGAGGAAAACAAGACCAAACAACGCATAGTAAAACCCACACAAAAATTCCCAGGTTGGACCTATACCCCCATAGCCAGTATGGGGCTATATGGGCCTATATACAGACCTACCCGGTACTTTTCGAAAAATTTCACCGCTTCACTTCGAGACCCCTCCCATCGTGTTTTTCGTGGTGAGATGTAGGAAACAAGACCAAACAACCCATAGAATCATGCAAAAAACAAAATGACCCTCCACCCCATACCCCATATAGGCATTTTCCCGAATATTGTAGAATACATATAATTGTAGGAGTCCGTGTTCCGCTTTTTATTTATTGATTTATTTATTTTATTTGTTGTTTTTTTTTTCTGTGAAAACACCCATGACTGGATAGCCCTGAAGGAGCAGGGATACCTCACTCGACCCAATTGGTCCACTAGGGGCCCCTAGCGGCCTGGAGAAATTTCCCCCGGCTCCCCACGTAATTGGGACTACTTTCTGTCCGCGGAAGCAGACCTCATTACCACCAGACCGCTGAGGAATACATTCCCTGCAAAAATTGAAACTCTTCTGTGTTCGGAGGTAGCTTTTTGGTCATTCCGCCGGAGTGACATTGACCACCTGATTATGTGATCGCCACGTGACCTCCCCGTGACCTCCTCGAAAGTAGGTCAAGTAGAGTCAATATGCCGTTTATATACTACTAATCTGTGTGTAACTACGATGTCAGCAGTCGATCCTCGAGTTCAGAATTTTGTCCTTTTTGTTTCACCCAAAATGCGAGCCACAACATAGTTTCTCACATCGTTTAACCTCTGGTAAACCGAACAATCATTTCTAGTGTTTGTGTATGAATTTGTTGTTTTAGACTTCACCAAATATTCATTACAGGATGACAAAAAAAAATGCTTACAAAATGTTGGTATTGATGTTTCACAATGTAAATTTCATTCTCATTCTGACAGTCATGCCTTTGTGATCAATAGTGAGATAGTGTAGCACATTAATCGTTGCTGATCTATAAAGCGACGCCCGGCTACTACATGTATGTGAGGAGATGACTGCCTTGCATCACCAGTAAATATTAATATACAAACGTCTTTCTTTGTGTAACAAATTTAAAAGCTATTTTAATCGCACAAAATATTTGTTTTATCGAGAAAAAATTTGGACCGATGATCATTCTCGGTTAAGGGCATTTTTTGTCAGATTTGTTCCAGCAATGCGAAAAAAACAAAACTATTATATTCAGGAGTTTTTGTGCACAGTCTCCATCTGGAATCATTCATAGTTATTGATGCCTGGCGTTTAAGATGACGAATATGCTCTAAATCACAAAGCTGGTCTCTTGAGTTTTTATCCACAGCTTTCTTCAGAAGGTAGCAAAGCCTCATTCTGTGCTGTATGATGTAGACAATTCGATCCGAATTTCGATTCTGTATTAAATCCAAATTCTGCAATAACACCGTTCCTACTTGTCAATATATGAATTAACACTACTTTCCTTATTCACGAGGTGTCGAAATATTCATGGGCCCACGACTAAATACTATGACATCCACTGCCCTTTTTCGCCCGCACCCAATCTTACCAAACGCCACTCGATATAACACCCACCCCCCACCCCCCTCCCCCCCCAACTAAATTTTGTATCGTAGGCTATAGATACATTCTCCTATGACAATATATTCAGTATCTCACTGACTCATTTATTTCTAGAGCCTAGTATACCCGTGATATGTGTCAACACATTGTGTAGGCCTACTAGTTTATGGGCTCGCACAAGTAATTTGTGATTGCTCGTATTACATGAGCAGTGTGACTAACGTCACAGGACCTACGAAGTAGAGTAGGCATTAGGACTCGATCGCATTTTCATTGAGATATGATGTGACCCTCCCCTACGGTACGTTTCATCATAATATGGTACATGTACAACCTTCCATAACAGCCATAGGTTCTCTTTATAACATGCCTTTTGTGAGATTGAGCAAGATTATATTCTGGGTATTTATATATTTACATCGATGTGTTCGTGCCACAAAAAATGAAAGTATATTGGTGAATGTTCTGGTCATTTAGTGATCCGGCCCTGGTACATCAAGCAGTTGAATAGACTCGGAGTTAAACACATTAATACTGGGTTTCACCAGCCTCCGTCTATAAATAGTTCGCTCAGCTGTATTGAGGTCGCTGTCCTCAGATCTTGCGGTTGAATCCAACAGCGAGAGAGCACCAGGCATGCCAGGGCTGTTCCCAAATTCCATGGTGTCATGTTTCCCTCGCTTAAATGATCGGACTTTTCTCCGTATGATCTATAACAATATACTGAAGTGTTAATTATAAATCTAATTTTAATCAGAATTATTTCAGATCAGAACTAGCTGGTAACAATGCCCTAATGCTCGTTCATGCCAAAAATCAAGGTTATAATGTCAACGGTTCTCCTTATTTTGCCGACGAAAGGATTCGGATGGACTGACTGACTCACTCATTACCGGACAATTTGCGATCTGTAGCCTACTTCGTAGGAATAAAATTTGATATCGTCGGAAATCGAACCATTCATGATCAGTTTGGTTTACTTATTCTGTCGCTCCTGTCACTTCTTTGTTTGCCGATGGTGTGACTGCTGATAACTTACTACAAATATCAGTTAAACTTGACACTTACCATCCAACATGATGTCATATCGGAAATCAAGGAAAATGTATCAATCATGTGAGGTTCTACCGATTTATCTCCATCTCGCCGCAACAAACTCAGATCAGCGCGATTCTGCGGAAAAATGAAATCTCGGATCTAATGCCGAAAGACGGATAATAACTGGTATATTTACTCGAAGTAATACAAAACTTGACCTCATGTCTCGTCCTTAACCTTTTTCGATTTGCACTGGGCTTGGGATGATAATTATGCCAAATAGTTCATATATTCATTGCCCTTCATTATGACCGTGTCAGATGCATGTAACGTGCGTGTTCATGCACATGTCGCAATCAGGGGTACCTCATTCAGTGGGCTATAGGCTATGACAAAACACTTTTTCAGGGTGGCAACGCACCTCATGGTATTCTGCAGACCTTCCTCTTTAAAATGACATATAGAAAATGTACTCCCCCGGGGGGTGCAAAATCATTGAAATCTAGAGCACTTTTGGGGGGCTATCTCATGGACTATTAATATGTATTGGGAGATGCCGTTAGCCTTCGGGCATAAAAGTGCAATAAAACTATCTTATCTTATCTACACGTTCTGATCATGATTAAAGCGTGTTTGGACTTGCATATATATATATATATATATCGTGCGCTTGATACGCACGGTGTGAATGTCTGGAGGACTAGTATGGTATAATATCACCTAGATATGTAATAAATCATTCATCGTCTTCTATGTCCGAGTATCAAAGGCATCATAAGGTTATAAACCCCGCTGCTAGTTGGCAGACTTTGCTATGACGTCAGGGGGTATGTCGAAATCGGTATCGCCACTGAACTCTATTTCACGGTTCTGGTGAGTGAGAGATCTTAGTCGACAAAGCGGTTCACCTTAGATTGAATTAAGCCGCGGAGGATGTCCGTTTGGATACTCTGCCTATATAAATGAGGAAATGTCCTATACCCATGTATGGAAAAACTTCACATAGTATAATTGTAGCAACCTATGAGGAAAAACAAAATGTGCTGAAAAGCTTACCCATAATAATCGCTTGAAGGTAGTCCTCAGTTCATCCTCTTACTGTGCATATGTCTTTTTAGTCCAGTCAATCTGCGGTTTGACCTAGAAAAAATTGCAGCAGAAACGGGGTTTGCGGTAAATAACCTCTGAAGTGATTCCGAACAACATATTAAAAATGTAGATTGATGTAGACAAGGGAAAAATTTTAATTTGCATAAATCCAAGATGGCCGTTCTGCGCAATATTTTCGGTCAATTTTACACAGTATACACTCTACCTTGGGCAGAGTTGCTCAAATTAAGCACTACAAATTAAAACAACTTCACATACATTCACACTGATAATATTTGTAGATATTTTGACCAAGCAAATAGCCAAGGTGGTTGCCATTTTCAAGATGGCCGCTGTTCAGACAGTCGGATACCATCTCCAGCATATTAATCCAACGGTAACGGTGGTCCTTCAAGGAATGAAGGTAACGTTCATTCTTCAAAGAATGGAGATAACGGTGGCTCTTCAGGTATGAAAGTAACGGTGATCCTTCAAAGAATGGAGGTAATGGTGGTCTTGCAGGTAAGAGGTAACGGTGGTCCTTCAGGTATGAGGTAACGGTGGGCTTTCGGAAAGTGAGGTTACGGTGATCCTTCAAGGAATTGTTGTAACGGTGGACTTTCAGGTGTGAATGTAACGGTGGTCCTTCCGATATGGCGGTAACGGTGGTCCTTCAAAGAATTAAGAAACGGTGGTCATTTTGGTATGGAGGTAACAGTGATGCTTCAAACAATGGAGGTACTCGTAGTCCTTCAGTTATGAGGTTACGGTGGTCCTTCAGATATGAGGTAATGATGGTCCTTCAGGTATGAGGTAACGTTGGTCCTTCAGGTATGAGGTAAGGGTAGTCTTTCGGGAATGGAGGTATCGGTGATCCTCCAAAGAATGAAGGTAACGGTGGTCCTTCAGGTATGGAGGTAACGGCGATCTAACAGGTATGTAGGTAACGGTGGACCATCAGGTATGGAGGTAACGGTGGACCATCAGGTTTGGAGGTAACGGCGACCTACCAGGTATGGAGGTAACGGTGGACCATCATGTATGGAGGTAACGGTGGACCATCAGGAATGGAGATAACGGCGATCTACCAGGTATGGAGGTAACGGTGGATCATCATGTATGGAGGTAACAGTTATTCTACAAATACAAGCGTCTAGTCCGTCGTTCAATATTCATCTGTCATTCATTAAAGAATTTCCGCGTCCGTAATCCAAAGACCTAATTCATATGAAAGCATTAGCACCAAATTTACGGAATGAATCATGGTATGCATAAAACTAGGCTAGTTTCCTGCAAGAGAGAAGAATGGAGGTAACGGTGGACCTTAATGTATGGAGGTAATGACGGTCTATCAGGTATGGGGGTAACCGAGATCCTTCAACGAATGGAGGTGACGGTGGACCGGTAATGGTGGTCCTTCAGGTATGGCGGAAACGGTGGTCCTAAAGATATGGAGGTAAGGGCGACCATCCAAAGAATGGGGGCAACGTTGGACCTTGAGGTGTGAAGGTTACGCTGCTCCTTCAAGGAATAGAAGCAACTGCGACCCTTCAAGGAATGAAGGTAACGGTGGATCTTCAGTTTTGGAGTTAACTGATGTCTTTCAATTATGGAGATATTAAAGGTGGCCCTTTCAGGAATGGAAGTAACGTGGTCCTTCAGTTATGTGGATAACAATGGTCCTTCAAGGAATGGTGGTAATGGTGGATCTCTAAACGGTGGTCCTTCAGTTATGTGGATCACAATGGTCGTTCAAGAATGGAGGTAACGGTGGACCTTCAGGTATGGAAGTAACGGTGGTCCTTCCATTATGGAGGTAACGGTGGTCCTTCAGTTATGGATGTAATGGTGGCTCTTCAGTTATGGAGATTACGGTGGTCCTTCAAGTAATGGAGGTAACGATTGAACTTCAGGTATATAAGTAACAGTGATTCTTGGAGTATGGAAGCGACGGTAGACCCCCAGGAATGGAAGTAACGGTGGTCCTTTAATTATGGAGGTAACGGTGGCCCTTCAGTTATGGAGGTAATGATGGATCTTCAGTTATGTGGATAACAATGGTCCTTCAAGTAATGGAGGTAACGTTTGAACTTCAGATATACAAGTAACGGTGATCCTTGGGGTACGGAAGCAACGGTAGACCTCCAAGAATAGAGGTACCGGTAACGGTGATCCTTCGAGCAATATAGGAAACGGTGGTCCTTCAAGGAATGGAGGTAACGGTAGACATAATTCATGTATGCAGGTAACGGTGGTCCTCCAGTAATGGAGGTAAGGAACATCCTTGAATAAAGGCAGGTAACGGTGGTCAGTCAGGTATGAAGGTACCGTAACGGTGAAGCTTCCATGCATGGATGTAACGGTGGACATGTATGGAGGTAAAGATGTTTCTTCAAGGAATGCAGAAAACCATGCTCCTTCAGATATGAAGGTAAAGGTGGTGTTTCAAGGAATTAGAGAATTTGATAATTCAGGAGATATTGTTTATTTTGTTTATCTGGTCGCGAGAATGTTCGAATTCGGCGGCCACCCTCGGGTAATTATCGATACGGGTAGGTAGGGCATGATCGAACTCGTTTGATCGATTTCATCTATGTACTATTTCTTCTTCGCTTTGTTCCTCAAGACAACTACTGTGTCACTACTTACATCCTTCATATTATACATGTCTCTATACTCCATATCACGAGGTCACAAATGTGAAGTGGAACTCCTGAAAGTAAGACTGACGACTGGTTATCGCTATGGCAGACCCGCTATCTGCCATGGTACGACTTTGTCAGACGAACCATGGCTGGGAATGATGCTGCTCTAACGAGAGAACATGGATCAGACAGTTATAAGATAGCAGTTGTCCATTTAACCCTATCTGGCCTGGGCGATTTGTGGTGTACCGCAGCCTGGGGGAGTGGGGGGGGCGGAAAGTGCTCCTACATATTTTCGCCAAGGCTAGAGGGCTGATACTTACCACACTATATCTTTGGGTCGAGCTCTACAAGAAAATGCAAAAATATCCACGAGACCGCCATGATGACGTCACAGTGACGTCATTTTCAAAAAGAGCATTTTTGGGGGCGCTTTTTGGGTCAGAATTCAGATACACTCGACCACAATGGCCAGGCACTGGCGAAGGTAAAAATCTGGGTAATCTTCATTGCTGATTTCAAAGGTGCATTGTAGGGTAGTTCTGGTCAGCAGAATCAGATTTGGCGTGATCAAAATCATATATATATAGACACAAACATTATTCAAATCGGACACAAATATCTATTTCTCTGTCAGATGTACTGTCAGAAAAA
This sequence comes from Hanleya hanleyi, assembly GCA_036873755.1. Classification (NCBI taxonomy): domain Eukaryota; kingdom Metazoa; phylum Mollusca; class Polyplacophora; order Lepidopleurida; family Hanleyidae; genus Hanleya; species Hanleya hanleyi. The sequence goes on from JAVTVY010025286.1 coordinate 7,278, forward strand.
TAGCGGCCATCTTGGAAAATGGCGACCATTTTGAACTTTGGGCAGAGAAATGTCTTCCACCTTCATCCGTTGTCAATTATTTATGCTAAGATGCATTAGCCCAAACCTTTATTTGAAAATACATTCCCTGAATGTAATATCCGCATAAATATGTAGACAGAAAACAAGCAATGAGCGGCCATCTTGGATTTATGCAAATTAGAAATTTTCCCTTGTCTACATCAATCTACATTTTTAATATGTTGTTCGGAATCACTTCAGAGGTTATTTACCGCAAACCCCGTTTCTGTTGCAATTTTTTCTAGGTTTGGTGATTTTCTCGCTAGATTGACTGGACTATTTCGACGCTGTCACAACAAGCTATTTTATATTAAGAGAAAGGTGTTATCAAGCTCCCTAAATATACCACTAGTTGAGTCTAAAAATAGAACTGATGTCACCGTCAAAGGGCAAATAGATGATTCGAGAACACCGCGAGGAATTTATCACCAGTGTGGAAGATGAGTGTCAGTAATAATTAAAAATCATTCGTGCGAGACGTAGTATCGTTTTATAATAGAGTCAAACAAGGCCATATATGTCCTCCGGCTATGGACACGGTTGGGTGAACAGACGATGAACATCGCAAACACTCCTCAAGCTATAGCTAACATTGAACCATGTGGTGTGCACGTGCACCTGTGCCATGTGTATCGGTATTCTCAACGTGAGTGGTGAAATGCGAGTTTTCTGTCCATTTATAAGAGCGTTTCCTCACATACGTGACTCTTATAATATGACATTAATAAACGATGAGTCTCGCGAGCACCGCCAACCTGGTCAAACATATATTTATATATCCCATAGAGCTCGACATTTCCACAGGTCGACCGCATTCTCACATCATCGCGTTTATTATACCGTATAAACGAGTCTTGAAGGTAGGTCGCTGGGTTTTAATTACACCGTGAGTCACGCGAACACCGCGAACCGGGGGGTCGATCGACGATTATATCCTCGGGCGAGTTTCGTAAATAGCCGATCTAGAACACCGCATTAGTCACGCTCCTCGCGCGAACCGGGTCAACCGGCGCGCGCGCGCGATGGATCGCGGACCACCCGCGCGGTGACACCGTCCGATGAACACCGCATTCCTCCGGTGGGCTATAGATACAACCCATATATGTATTTTATACTGTGATCTTTTAGTCTATATATATATATATATAGAAAATAAAATAAAATAAAATGACACAGACAGCTGGAATTCGTCGTTACCGGTTTCACCACATCATCGGTGGCTCATCAGACGTTTAATGACTTTGAATTTAACGTTCATACGATATATTCCAAATTTACAGCGCTACGTCATACACTGACGTCATATCGAATAGAATATTTTTCCAACGTTGAGCCATGACGCGTAGCGTCATGCTATGTTTGAATTAAAGCGTGACGTCATAATTTTGACTGTCCGCTCTTTTACGTTTAACGTCATAATACACATTTTGCAATAACAGTTTGACTAGACGTGAACTACACAATAAATATATCAATTTGGTAATTCATTTAAGACGCAATTATATTTCTTTCGAAATAATGTTTCCTTCTGTATTCTGAAGTCTTTGTCATTTTTCAATACTTTGTAAAATGGAAATATGGTAAATTTCCCAGCTCCACATTCGTCAATATGTCTACTTAGACCAATCTGTCGAGTTTCAGGGTCTCGTATCTGTTGTTTATGTACAGTCACTCGATTTCTCAGAATATCTCCAGTTTGTCCCACATAATTTTCACCACAACCAGCGCATGTTATGACATATATCACATTGGTTACTTTGCAGGTCATATTATATTGCACCTCAAAGACCTTATTTGCTCCCTTGAATTTAAATTGCCTGCCTTCTAGTATATAAGCACAAGTCCCGCATTTGTTTGATCCGCATTTCTTTACTCCATGAACTTCCTCTTCTTCTAAAGTAAAACGCGCCCTCGTTAATAATTTTTTAAGGTTCGGTCCTTGTCTTTTACTATTGATAATTTTAACATCTTTCATACTGTCTTTGATTCGTTGACTGCCGTTGAGCATGGGCAATGTCTCTTTAATGATATTAAATGCGTTCGGGTTATTCGGATTATGCGTCGTAACCAATGGAATAGATTTTGTGTCGGTACGGCCTTCTTTCACAGTTCGAAGTTGCTCCTGTGGAATAGCTTTTGCCCTCTCTATGCCCGATAGTATCAAGTTTTTCGGGTATCCTTGTTTTATCATTGTTGGTATGAGTTCCTTCAGTCTACGATCTTTTAACTCACTGTCATCCACTATGGTACATATTCGCCTTGCTAAATTGTACGGTATTCCCCGTCTCGTATGACCCGGATGACACGAATGGAACGGCAGGTACTGTTTTGTATCTGTTTCCTTTGAAAATACGTCCGTTTTCAATTCCGTTTCTTCCCTGTAGACCATAATATCCAGAAACGGAATTTCCCTGTAGTCTTCTTGACAGGTGAAAGAGATATGTCCATTTAATGAGTTAAGTAACTCTTTTAATTGTTCGGCGTTTCCGTTTTTTCGTGGTAAAACAATAAAACAGTCATCCAAGAACCGAAGCCAGTTGGCTATAAAGTAGTTTTTGAAAGAGAATCCATAAATTTCGTTGATTTTGCTGTATAACTTCTCTTCTAAATATGCCATGACAAGAGTGGCATATGTTGGTGCAAACTTTGTACCCATCGCTGTTCCCTTGATTTGGTTGAATATTTTCCCGTTGAAATTGAAGTTATTATTCTTCAAAATTACTTCCGTACTCTTCAAAATGAAATCCTTTGAGAAACGCTTGTCCATGCTACTTGCGTGTTTCTCTATCCAAAATTCAAGGGCTTCTCTTCCTAATTCATGCGATATGTTTGTATACAGACTAGAAACGTCGAAAGTTGCTAATGTTGAATCGGTGTCAATATGTTTTGGTAACTTCTGAAGAAAATCTATGTCGTCCCGCACATAGCTCTTGACGTTGCTTGTTAAAGGTTTGAGAAGAATATCCATAAAATAACTGAGGCGTTGTGTTGGGCATTCTGGTCCAGCTACAATTGGTCGGAATTTCAAGTCGGTTGGAGCTGTGACTCGGACATATGTTGAATTCTGTTCCTTGATGGCGTTAATAATTATTTGTGATTTATGGATTTTAGGCAATCCATAGAAATTGCTGGTCTTGTTCTCAAAGTTAGTGAGAAAATCTATCTCTTTCTCAGTGAGATGATTCTTAAATTGTTCTGTCAATATCTTCATTTTCTTCATAACTTCATTGACGAATGTGAAGCTGGGAAATTTACCATATTTCCATTTTACAAAGTATTGAAAAATGACAAAGACTTCAGAATACAGAAGGAAACATTATTTCGAAAGAAATATAATTGCGTCTTAAATGAATTACCAAATTGATATATTTATTGTGTAATTCACGTCTAGTCAAACTGTTATTGCAAAATGTGTATTATGACGTTAAACGTAAAAGAGCGGACAGTCAAAATTATGACGTCACGCTTTAATTCAAACATAGCATGACGCTACGCGTCATGGCTCAACGTTGGGGTGCACTCCGGAGATTCTTTTATTCGGCATAGAATAGACTATGGCTCCGTTTTTCGGCCACCGGTTGTCGCAAAACCTTCAACCCAAATCACTTATATATATATATTTTCTGAAAGAGCATGATGAAACTATTATTTTAAGATATAACACTGCTATGTTATAGAAAAATTTAACTCGAACATTCTCCTCCATGCTTGCTTCATTTTTCCTAGAAACCCCCTTAAAAATGTCGAAAAATGGTCAAATTCGGCTCAATTTCCAGAAAAATCTGTAAGAGCGATTTCAATTAAACTTCTTACTCACGTTCCCTGGTCCGGTCTCAACTTAAAAAGGCAAAAAAAAGGGAATGTTAACCTATCCGTTTTTGTCAGATTTTCTTCCCGTAAATGAGTCCCGATTTTTAGGCACACCCAAGGGGCATAACTGAGGCAGGACAAACTTTACTCCATGATCCCGATCAGCGT
>JAVTVY010025287.1:0-10288 GCA_036873755.1 Hanleya hanleyi
ATATACTAGTATTCTTCTCTCTTATCGAATGTTGAATGTGGCACCTATACTATTATTCATCTCTCTTATCGAATGTTGAATGTGGCACCTATACTAGTATTCATCTCTCTTATCGAATGTTGAATGTGGCATCTATACTAGTATTCATCTCTCTTATCGAATGTTGAATGTGGCACCTATACTAGTACTCCTCTCTCTCATCGAATGTTGAATGTGGAACTTATACTACTATTCATCTCTCATGTCGAATGTTGAATGTGGCACCTATACTAGTATTCATTTCTCTTATCGAATGTTGAATGTGGCACCTATACTAGTATTCATCTCTCTTATCGAATGTTGAATGGAATGTAGCGCCTATACTAGTATTCATCTCTCTTATCGAATGTTGAATGGAATGTAGCGCCTATACTAGTATTCATCTCTCTTATCGAATGTTGAATGTGGCACCTATACTAGTATTCATTTCTCTTATCGAATGTTGAATGTGGCACCTACACTAGTATTCATCTCTCTTATCGAATGTTGAATGTGGCACCTATACTAGTATTCGTTTCTCTTATCGAATGTTGAATGTGGCACCTATACTAGTATACATTTATCTTATCGAATGTTGAATGTGGCACCTGTACTAGTATTCATTTCTCTTATCGAATGTTGAATGTGGCGCCTATGCTAGTATTCATCTCTCTTATCGAATGTTGAATGTGGCACCTGTACTAGTGTTCGTTTCTTTTATCGAATGTTGAATGTGGCACCTATACTAGTATTCATCTCTCTTATCGAATGTTGAATGTGGCACCTATACTAGTATTCATCTCTCTTATCGAATGTTGAATGTGGCACCTATACTAGTATTTATTTCTCTTATCGAATGTTGAATGTGGCACCTATACTAGTATTCATTTCTCTTATCGAATTTTGAATGTGGCAGCTGTACTATTACTCATTTCTCTTATCGAATGTTGAATGTGGCGTCTATGCTAGTATTCATCTCTCTTATCGAATGTTGAATGTGGCACCTATGCTAGTATTCTTCTCTCTTATGTTGAATGTGGCACCTATACTAGTAGTCCTCTCTCTTATCGAATGTTGAATGTAGCGCCTATACTAGTATTCATCTCTCTTATCGAATGTTGAATGTGGCGCCGACATCGCTCCTTCTTATCAAATGTTGAATGTGTCGCTGATAGGCTATCGATCTCTCTTATCGAATGTTGAATGTGGCGCCGATATCGCTCTCTCTTATCGACTGTTTATTGTGACGCCTATATTGATCTCTCGTGTAGAATGTTAAATGTGGCACCTATATGGAACTTTGTTATCGAGCGTTGAATGTGTCGCCAATCTCTGTTATCAAATGTTTATTTTGGCACCTGTATTTATCTCTCGTATCGAATGCTAAATCTGGCATCTGTACGGAATTATGTTATAGAATGTTGATTGTGTCGCCTCATGGTCTCTCTTACCGAATGTTGAATGTGTCGGCTTATATTGATCTGTCTAATCGAATGCTTATTGTGGTAACTATATTGATCTCTCGTGTCGAATGTTAAATGTGGCACCTATATTGTACTTTTTTATCGAATGTTGAATGCGTCGCCAATATTAATCTCGCTTGTCGAATATTTATTGTGGCGCCCATGCCCGAGTCATATGGTTGCTTTTTCTCACCTCTTGCAAATCGCTCCAATTTAATACCTGTATATGGTAGGATTCTGCTGTTGGACTGTTAGTCCCCGAGGCCCACCCTCTGTACATGCCACTCGACATATATATGTAGGTTTATTCTTTAGGTGAGCAATTTAAGCCGACGTCGGGCATTACAGGTTAGTTTTTCTGGGTATTCTTGCATTTACCAGGTTTACCCCATGTTGAAGAGCTCATTCCATCAGACGTCCACGATGCTCATCTATTAACATCAGATGAGTTAATTATTTGAGCTGATACGCCATCACAGCTTCCGAGCTAGCGTATCTAATTCCGCTTAAGCCGGTGCTAGGGGCCATGTGGATACTTTATTATCTCCACATGAACAGCCGCAATAAAAGCGCGGCCGAGATACTAAGGCTACGTTCGAGAATCCACCGTATTCTCGGGTCTGAATGTGAGATACCGAGGGAAGCTTTCTCACCTCTTGCATATCGCTCTAATTTATTACCTGTATATAGTAGGATTCTGCTGGTCGACTGATAGTCCCCGAGGCCCGCCCTCTGTACATGTCACTCGACAAATATATGTAGGTTTATTATTTGGGTGGGAAATTTAAGCCGAACGATGTCGGGCAATGCAGGTAAGTTTTACTGGGTATTCTTGCATTTACCAGGTTTACCCCATGTCGATGCGTTCATCCCATCAGACGTCCACGATGCTCATCTATTAACATCAGATGAATTAATTATTTGAGCGGATTTGTCATCACAGCTTCCGAGCTAGCGTATCTAACTCCGCTTAAGGCCGGTGCTAGAGGCCGTGTGGATACTTCATTGTCTCCACATGAACATCTGCAATAAAAGCGATACTACGGCTACGTACGAGAATCCACCGTATTCTCGGGTCTGAAAGTGAGGTGTGTCAATGGTGGCCTTGACATCGTGTCTCGCGCCCTTTATCGTTCCTCGCGCCCCGTATCGTGCCTCGCATTGTGCCTCGTCCCTGGTGTCGTGCCTCCTGAATAGCATGGTGCCTCGCTCTGCTGAAGAACGTGGATGTCATGGTGCTTCTCTGTCATTACAGATTTGAAAATAAAACCTGTACAAGTAAAGTTATGCTTCTCAACACACACGAAAAACTTTACCTAGTTATAGACGTGTCGATGCAGGAAAAATGCCCCAGGGCGTACAGAACTAAATTGGAATTTGAGGTAGCGAAGACAGTTTAATTGTGTAAGGATGAGCTTTCGAGTTACAGTGACGATTTGTAAAACCCCGCCTTAGGCGATAACATAAAAGATTGTGTAACCGATTATGGAAGTATACATGAAGGGATTTAACGGGTCGCTGCCTTTAACAGTTCGAGTGTCATTGAGTCTATTACAGTTTGAGCGCTTCTTTGTTGTTATTGTCCCCAGAAGGGCTCTTGAATTCATCGGAGCACAAACAAATCTGAAAGGAGTTTCGTTGAATGAAGGGTACTCCGAGTTAATTAAGACATATTACATTGAATAACGAGTCTCTAGCGAGAACATATTCGTATATAGAGGAGTTTGTCTCATTTTCCTTAAAGGTAACGTGTATCCAAGCATTTAATGTGATCATGTTGCTAATGGGAGAAAGTCACGCGGTACACTCGCATCCTCCAAACAGGGTTGTCTCCCTTCACAGTTAGTACACGATATGATAACTCCGTTCGGGCCATTGCCTTCAAGTTACCCATCATTTTCTTCCACTCAATCATCCCAGAAAATGTAACATTGCCATGTTTTGGTAACATTTTCTTTCGCTGCTCTATTTCCCTCATTTTTACCTGAGAACAGGTAACAAAATCGTTGTTGTTAGAAAAAAATTCAAAACAATCAGCAACGGTTCTTTTTTGGAATCAAATGCTCACGTACATTCACATCAGAGAAAAATTAAATATTTTAACATTTAGTAAGTTGATGAAGACTTTTTTGGCTGGTAAGATCTGGGTTTTGTAAAATGATGTTTAGGTAAAGTGACACATACTAAGTGGATGCTATCGAGGGTTTTCCATCTGACATAATTGGAGACAGTCCTGGTCGGTTGGTATACTCGTATTTGAATTTTGATATTTTCTGAATAACGGGTGATATCGTATTGCACCAAAGTTTAAACGCATTTGCATGTAAAACACTAGTTTATACAGAAACACAAGGCAGTTACAAATATGCTTATATCACGGAGAAGGTACCATGCAAATACCATTGACAAATGACTCACAACGCACATATCAGTTTCAGTTTGTTCTTAGAGATATCACGAAGAACCATATATCATTCTTATTATGTTCATGGACATACCATCGAGAAGCAGTCCTCAATGTACATATTAGTTTGAGTCTGTTCATGCACACACCATGGAGACATGAGTAATACTGGATATATCAGTTCCAAACTGTTAATGCACACACCATGGAGATGTGCACCATACTGTATATATCAGCTCCAGTCTCTTCATGCACACACCATGGAGATGTGCACCATAATGTATATATCAGCTCCAGTCTCTTCATGCACACACCATGGAGATGTGCACCATAATGTATATATCAGCTCCAGTCTCTTCATGCACACACCATGGAGATGTGAGCCATACTGCATTTATCAGTTCCAGTATATTCATGCACACAGTAAATCATGAGACATGTCAGGTCCCGTTCATTCTTGCAGATACCACGGAAAATTAAACCTCAACGCACATAACAGTTACCGATAGTTCAGGAAGATATCATGGAGAATTCATGCCCAACGCCCATATCAGCATATCAATGATATCAGTTGCTGTGTTTTCATGCAGAAGTCACCCGCAATGGACATATTCCTTACTGGTGGTTAATGTCGATATCACAAAAAAGTCGTACGCGACGCATATATCAGTTGAGGGTTGTTTAGACAGCACGGAGAATTCATTCATAGCACACAAATCAGATGAAGTTTGTTAAAGCCGATATGCGGATGAGGCATGTACAATGCACATATCATTCCAAGTTTAATCATGCAAATATCATGAAAATGCTATCCACAATGAACATATTAGCTCTGATTTGTTCATGCAGATACCACGGACAAGCAATCTGCTATACCAATATCAGTTCATGCAGAAACCATGGAGATGTGCGCTATTCTGGATATACCATTTTCAAATAGTTCATACATACATCATGAAGGTATGAGCCATACTGAACATATCAGTTCCAAACTGTTCATGCACGCATCATGGAGATGTGATCCATACTGCATATATCAATTCAAGTCTGTTCATGCCATATTGCATGACATATCAGAACCAAATTGTTCATGCACACACCATGGAGATCTGCTATATCAATATCAGTTCTAACAGATTGTGCAGATACCATCAAGGAGTACTGCATCTGTCAGTCCTGTCCCTGTATGTTCATGCACAAACCATGGAGATGTGCGCTATTCTGGATATACCAGTTCCAAATAGTTCATACATACATCATGAAGATATGAGCCATACTGGATATACCAGCGCCAGTATGTTCATGCAGACACCAAGAAGAAGCAATCTGCTACGCCTCTATCAGTTACAGTTCTTTTCAAACAAATACGATGGAGAAGTCAAGCCCAACTTCCATATCAATTGCGATGTGTTCATGTAGATGTCAAGGAGAAGTCACCACAATGGACATACCCAGTAATGATGGTTAATGCCGATATCAAGGAAAAGTCCGTGAGGCACATATCAGTTACAGTATGTTCAGACTGTTCAAGTTTGATAAAGCTGATATGTGGATAACGAATGCACAACACACATATTTCAAGTTAGATCATGCAGATACCACGAAGAAGTTATCCGCCACGGACATATCAGCTCTAGTGTGTTCATGCAGATACCATGGAAAAGCAATCCACAAATCACATATTAGCTCCGTTGGGTTCATGGACAAGCAATCTGCTAACAATATCAGTTCCAACAGGTTGTTCAAATACCACGGAGAACTACTGCATCTGTCAGTCCTGTGCTGTCTGTTCATGCACACACCATGGAAATGTGAGCCACACTACATATATCATTTCCAAGCATTTCATGCAAACACCCTGGAGATATGAGCCACACTGGATATGTCAGTTCCAAACAGTTCATGCACACACCCTGGAGATGTGAGCTACTGCATATATCAATTTCTGTCTGCTCATGCCGTATTTCATCTATCAGAATCAGCCTGTTCATTCACACACCATGAAGATATGCGCTATTCTGAAAATATCAGTTCCGAACTGTCCATGAAACATAATTTTCTTTATTTTGGGATTACACTATCTCAGTATAGCACAGTCTGGTGCTGAAAATCCAAACCGCTCGGTCAACGGACCTCCCACAAAAAATGTAGGAGGTAGCAAATCGGTAGTCTTGAAAGCGAACATACAGTACCCCGCTAATGATCGTATTGATAAAGCTCCCATAGCTGAATACATAGGAAGATATATTTTTTTTATCAATATATATTTTTTTGACGAAATATATATATTTTCCTATGTATTCAGCTATAGAAGCCGTGTCAATACGGTCATCAGAGGGGTAACGTATGCTTTTTTTTGCAGATACTATGGAGAATTAATTCGCAACGCACATATCAGCTCTAGTAGGTTCATGTAGATACCACGAAGAAGCAATTTGCTACGCCTTTATTAGTTACAGTATGTCCATGCAGATACCATGGAGAAGTGGCCCACAACCCACATATCTGTTCCAGTTTTTCATGCAGATACCATGGAGAAGTCATGGATAATGCCATGGAGAATATCAGCTCTAGTCTGTTCACGCATATGTCATGGATAAGTAATAAGCAATGCATATATCAGCTCTAGTTTGCTCATGCAGATACAAGTAGTCCACAACGCACTCATCAGTTCCAGACTTTTAATGCAGGTACCATGAAAAGTAGAAGACAACGGACATATCAGCTCTAGCCTGATCATGCATATATCAGGGATAGTAATCGGCAACGGACATATACATCCCAATTTGTTCATGCTTATACCATGGAGATGTAAGCAATCCGGTACGCACAATTTGTGATAATATGTTCATGCACACACCACTGAGATGTAAACCGTGACACAGATATCATGTCCAATATATTAATGCAGTTATAACGGATGTACTGCGGATGTACTGCATATATCAGTTCCAATCTGTTCATGCACATATCATGGGATCGGAGCTATACTGCATATGTCGGTTTTAGTATGTTCATACACAGTTTCAGTCTGTACACACACATATCATGGATATGTGACTCATACTGTATATGTCAAATCTAGTCTTTTCATGCACATACCATGGGGTTCTGAGCCTTACTGTATATTTCAGCTCCGGGCATTTGTAATGCCTGTGCGATGTTTGTTTTACCTTACTTTGATACTAAGTTCATGCAGATACCATGGACAAATGGTATATCGAAAGCAAGTGTACTAACCCAACCTGGCCTGGCCAAACTTTCTGCGCTATCTTCTGAACGACAAAAAATGGGGAACTCCGTGACTTAATCGTTTATCATATTGGGGTCATTTTGAGCCTATTTGCATGATCCCCCGAGCAGAGGATCATGGGTAAGTTCAAGATGGCGACTACGTGGGGTACCAGAAAAGTGATTTTTTTCGTCATATTTCTTCAAAATTGCTGCTTTTCCCCCACGGAAAGTGGACAAAAGCTATTTTATTTCACATCACATTAATATTTACTAATTTATCATGCAGTTGTTGCGGAGAAATTGCATAAATAAAAAATTCGAAAAATCTGACCGAAAAATCGACCAAAAAATGCCGTTTTTGAAAATGACGTCACTGTGACGTCATCAAAGCGGCCATCTTGGATTTTTTTGACATTTTCTGGTAGAGCTTGATCCAAGGGTATGGTGTGGTAAGTTTCAGCCTCCTAGCTTAAGGGATAAGAAAAATAATTAGGGGGGGGGGGGAGGGCCATTTCGGCCCCCCCCAGGCCAGGATACGTTCCAAAAAGCCCAGGCCAGATAGGATTAAAATAATACATACTACTTATTCTCAATATCAATATAAGGTAACATGTAATATGTATTAATAAGGATATTTAAGTAGCCTCTTAAATAAGTACTTTTAGTTCTGATATTTTAACCTTTCAATGCCTCGAGTGGTTATGGATCCACCAAGCTGAGCGATATTGTGTCATATGACGGAGTGTATCGGTGACACGATATAACAAGGTTAAGGATGGTCTATTTACCTGCTGACATAAAACGGACACGCCTAACATCCACTGCTATGGCGATATGTACTATATTTCCTGAACAGTGTCATATTCTATGATGATACCTTCTGTAATGATTAAATTCAAATATACAAGTTTCAACAGAGCTGATTTGGGATTTATTTGGCCCGTAAGTACCTGTGAATTCTGTCATACTTAACGATTCGCATACCTACGGCAAATGCGACGAGTAAACACACTTTGATGATTTCGTCAAGACTGATTAGAAAGATCGTCAAATATTCTTTCAACATTTCGATCATATCGTGAGGGATTAATGGGGGTCTTTGACTTGCCAAACGTTTTAAATTACGCAATGACTGATACTTGCAGTATACTGAAGTGACGATAGCTGTTGAGCAAACCGCAGCAACGCACGAACTACGTCTTCTCGAGTGCTTGCTGTGTAATCAAAACTATATTAAAATAGATATGAAATTATATAATAATTTTACTCTTTACTCCGAAGTACTGTATTTTTCTACGTTGTTTTCAAATTTGTTCATTTCTCGTATCAGTACATTTCTGCTAGGAAAATTATATCATCAATGACAATTATTGTCAATGTTGCAATATTGCTGAATCCGACGTTAAACCTTATTTCACTCTTTCACTCATGCAGAAATGTCGCGTGTTGAAATGTTGTGGACTTCGTCGACTGCATAGATTTTCTGATTGAAGAGATTCTTTTTATCGAGCGACTACTTTTGGAAGATATTTTTAGCCGGGCTAGGGAGGACTGTATCTTGGGTTATTTGAGAGAGATCGGTTTGTTGCATAAGTATTAATGTGCTGGATTACTAAGTTATTGGCTTGAGTACTTAGATATGTACAAATTTTTGTTGTGTTGTGTTGATTACGTCTGGGTTGCTGGTTTCTTGACTTGTTTTTGTTGGAATACCTAGAATATTGATTGATCGTTGCAAAATAGCAATATTGCTGAACGCGACGTTAAACCTTAATTCACTCTCTCTCTCTCGTGCAGAAATGTCGCGTGTTGAAATGTTGTGGACTTCGTGGGGAAAGGGTGGGGTATGTATACATTGTAGTGCATACAGCATATAATGTCTCCAAAATGTCTGATCTCTGCACATTTGAAATGACATCATGTTCCACAGATGCCACACTGCACCACGGTCGATTGATGCCGGACCTGTTGCAGCCTGGGAAATCGCGCGTTGTGCACTGTGATGGCGTTATTTTTGTACAATGCGAACCCGCATTAATCCGTATTGGTTACGGTCACATTTGGCCCCCTCCAAATATGACTGCCGAACCCCCGCTTTGGGGCCCCAGTGTTTTCCGAGTCTCTTCACATTACACGCAATCGATATCCAATCACTATTGGCTGCCATTTTAACTGGAATCACAGAATCGCAGAAACAGAAAAATACATACTGACTGCATAACGCGCATTCAACATATTTTTTCATCAGGTTTGCATGTTCTTAGGTCAACATACTTGGCCCCTCCCCGTTGATCAGTGTTTTCTAGCGGTTTCTTCACATTGCACTCAATCGATATCCAATCAATATTGCCTGCCATTTTGACTGAAATCAGAGAACCGCAGAAACTGAAAAATACATACTGTCTGAATAATGCGCATTGGACAATTTTTTCATCTGGTTTGCATGTTCCTGGTGCAACATGTATCCACCACGTTGATGATCGCAAAGGCATTCTGTAAGAAAGGGGAGCAGTGTTGGATCTTACTATAGACACAAAACACTCTGATGATAAAAGGGAACGAGTCCCAAGGTGTACGCCATGCCACGAAGAACTCAGTGAAGCTTATTCTGATGGACTGTATAGATTTTTAGATTGTGAGAGATTCTTTTTATCTCCTTGTTATTGTCTTGATTTTGTTGAAATGCTCGGAATTTTGTTTGATTGTCGCTATATAGCTGAAATATTGTTGAACGCGAGGTTAATCCTTAATTCTCTCTCTCTCTCTCTGTTGGTGGTTGTAGTCACCCGTACTATACCGAGCAAAAATCATATAGGATGACGATGTCACTAACTCCATCTTCTGTATGGTTAGGACCAACTGTCGAATATAGAATGGCCAGGGAAACAGGAACTAAATCAATATGAAAACGAAGAAAAAATACCAAATTAGACACGTTGAGCTAGAATTCGATAAGGCTAATTTCATAAATGCATTTTACGTTGTGTGTGTGTTTTAATGTGTTGCATTACTAAATTATTAACTTGATGAATATTATATGACTAGATTTGATCAACAAATTCTTATGATCTTTGAAAGAAATCGGTTTGTTGTATAAGTTTTAATGTATGTGCATGTCTTTTGGTGTGTTGTGTTGATTACGTCTGGATTGCTAGGTTGTTGAATTGGT
>JAVTVY010025288.1:0-10864 GCA_036873755.1 Hanleya hanleyi
GGGGGGAGTCTACATTGTATGAGATTGCATCACACAAGTTTAAAAGTTCTAAGTATTGATAAGTATTGAAGGTGAGTATAAGGGCCTTTTCCAGTGTTCATTAATTACTTTCCCATTTACCATGGTTACATTAGTCATTGAAATGATGTCAAAAGATGTGCATTTCTGGTGGCAAGCATGCAGGCTCTCAAAATAGAACAACATGCAAGATAAAGCTCCAATTACTGGAGCAATATGGGAAAGTATTTTCATTCAGACACCCTTGACTCTTCCATTAATTTGAATGCCAAATTATATGCTCTACATTATATCATATCGTTTTGTGGAAACGGTCATTATGGTTTAGTTTATTTAAACAGAAACACTTCGTAAATCTCCTTCCATGCTTATTTACATCGTTTTATCGTAATGTAAATATGATATTTACTTTTTTGATATCAGGTGGGAGAAATCCACTTCAAAAATTACTACACAGCCTTGTTGACAATCAAAGTGAAATTCAGAAGTAAGGATCATGGATCAGAAGGTATGTTACTAGACTATCTCACTCACTGTAGTAGTAATATTCCAGCATAGTACTTCAGAAGTAAAGATCCATAATTCCAAAGTCAAGATCATGGATCAGAAGGTATATTACGGTAATTTCCCTAATAATTCACGATGCAGTGATGAAACTCGCAACTCCAAAAATTGGCTACTTTCAAATTATTTGTCGCGCTAATTCCAGAAAAACGCTTATGTTCGAATTATATGTTACGCTGATTTTCACGGAAGATCCAAAATGGCAGACCGCTTCACCGGGATCGTTGTGATCTTGATAACCGTGTATTATGTTTGATATCTCTATCATAGTTCATTTAAAAGACTGGGACCCAGGGCTCACAAAACCCAGTCGACAACTCGCCAAAAAGCGACTAAAAAATGACAACTGGCGACTAAATTGTTCAGTTACTTGCCCAATGTGTCAATTAAAAATAGAGTAAATTGCCAAAGTGGCGAGTGAATTTTTGTTACATGAAGTGTTTAGTCACCAAAGTAATTTTGTGTTTAGTTTATCAGGCAGCGAAATCCGAGCAGGCCGAAAATGTACAGGAAATAATGACAGAAAATAATGCAGACGAAAAACAGACATGGGGAAATCCTAGTCTATTTACAGATCGCACGTGGTCTGATATAATATCTGGGATACCTCACCTAATTATATTTTGACTGGGCACGTGAAACCATGTGCAGCCTGGCATGGACGAGTCTATTTTGCGTGACACAATAAGATCATTTGCTCGCCCCAGAAAAGGTAATTTGCGACCCGCTGACTGTTCTCAGCCAATGAAATCATCATCGTAAAACTTAACGTAAACAAATAAACTTGGCGGGAATTTGCAAGGTTAAGAGTTGAACGGCTTGTCCCATTCCAGTGCAAAGAGGTGATACGCCTAAAAGCACGACATGTGCGTTTTGACTTTAGTGTCGCTTCTAAAACAATTGTAGTCAAGTTACACCAGCTCAGTAATTTGGTTAAAAGTTTGCAGAGAAGTGGTTGGAACTTTCGTTTCATCTGACCGACTTTTCATTCTGACCATTTCAGATTTGCGTAATCGACACACCAACGATCGTTTCGTTCACGCAGACTGTCGAGACGAGGGTACTCTGCATAAGTTTTTTTTGTTTCTCTCTTTTCTTTTTTCAAACTAACAATGGATTATCATGTTGTTGGAAACAAGTCTGTCATTTTATTACATGGAAACGTTGTTCTGGATTGGCGAGTGAATAAAACACCAACATCATGTCTATTGACATCTCCCCGTAGCTCAAATGAAATACTCAACTGATCCCGTGCTGCAGACAAAATGTATGGGGCACGTTATGCAGGTCTGAAGAAATGAAATAATGGCTCCCTCGACAAAGCAGTTGTGTACATACTAACTATTACGCCGAAGCCCTGACAGGGACAAACAGAGGAAAACATTTATATCTTTGTCCTATCATATCATCTGTTTATTAAAGAAAATGAGACATATAACAAAAAATAAGAAAAAAAATCACTTGACTCTCAGCGGCACGAACTCCGCAACGAAAACGGGAGTGTTCGAATTTATTGTTTCACAGGGATATTAAAAATGCTCCCGTTTTCGTTTTATTAGGATGGAGAAAATCATGACAGTGGAAAAATCGGCCGTTTTCGAATTAAATTTGGAAGGTGAATTATTAGGGAAATTACCGTACTAGACTATCTCACTCACTGTAATAGTAATATTCCAGTATAGTACTTCGGAAGTAAAGATCCATAATTCTGAAGTAAAGATCATGGATCAGAAGATATATATCGGTGAAAACAAATGTCTATAATCCCAGATTAGACAAATGCATTGACTACCACCGTGCAGATATGAAACAGAAATCGAGTGATGCATCACGGGAGCTGAGCTGATGCTGGTATTCAAATACCGGCCCAGCCTATGAAATGTACATAATTAGTCTCGGACTCGCCCATGATCTCCCGCATGCCAGGGTTCGTACACTTCATGTACCTTGAAAAGCCTTGTAAATGACAATTTAGAATTCAAGGCCTTGAAAAGCCTTGAAAATAGAAAATTGTGCTACAGACCTTGAAAATGGGAATTCCTGTCCACTCTGTTAATTCAGTTGTCAACTTGTACCTCAAAGTTGAACCATCCTTGCCATCAGATGGCAACATTAACCGCATCATAGCAATATATTCTGTATTCTAACATGCTCCACCTGTGCTGATTAGTCCAAATCTCAAAACATACAGAGATTATCACACGATAGTCTTCATTTGTTCGTAGTGATCTCTTTCATTCACATGCCGAATTGGTGACATCTCAATCTTGTGACGCAGTCAGTGCTACAAAGCTGAGCGACGATTGGTTCATTCACTGCGCAGTGGGCGGAGTTCACATAGCTGCATCTCGTGAACGAACAGCACGCGCAAGCATGGCCTGCGAACCAGTCACGAAATTCACCGATCAACACAGGATAAGTTAGCAGAAATTTTGCCATTTCGTGTATGAAATGAGGAAATATTTATCATTGCGCATGTTAGAATGGAGTTAATGACCTTCTTAATGAATATTATCGTGTAATAATTTTTCGATGTTTAGTTTTAGACCTCATCAAATAACCTTCGCTCAGTTTTTTAATTGACAGTCTAAAACTAAACATCAAAATATTATTACACGATAATATTCACTAAGGCGGTCATTAACTCCTAAATCATCTGAAAGAATTTCCTAGTCTATTCGAAAGACAATGGCAGGACATTCATACTCCTGATTAAGTAACAAAAAAAAAGAAGAAAATTGATTTGTATAGCTCAATTATACACTGGAAGTATGTACTATGCCTTGAAAACAGGAGCTGTTAGCTTGAAAAGACCTTGAAAATTGGAAGCTTCCAGGTGTACGAACCCTGGCATGCCAACTCCATATCTCATCTTTCTTTCATGTGTAGAGACTGCAAGGGTTTAGTGGTGTAGATGGCTTGACGAGTGTCGGTGCCGAATAGCTAGTGTAATCCAATGTTACAGACTTCTATTTAATTTGCTTCTGGCATCTTCATGAAGTTGTCATGTACCACAGTTAGCCCTCTAATAATTCAATCCCAGGAAGTGAAATTTTCTACTATAAAATCAGGGGTGATCAAATTAAATAGAACAGGAAGTTGACAAAATGGTTCAAAATCATGCATATAAGCCATTATTTTTTCATTATTTCAAATGTTTTAGAGGGTGATCAAATTTATTAGAACAGACGATTTTGTCTCCACAATTGGAGGTGACTGATTGAATTTTGATAGGGGGATTGAATTATTAGAGGGATTACCATACCACAGTATATTTCTGCTGGGCAATTGAATATGAAATTAGGTACACAATGAAAAGGGTCAATTTTTGATAAAAGATAAAGACAAGATCATGTGTAGCTTACCAGCCATTAGATCAAAATTCAAAAGTTGTTTGTTTGGGGTACCCACCAAAAATGCCCCTATCCTATTTTTTTTTTATTCATCTATATTGTATTTCTGAGGTGCCTTTTTTTATTGAAATTATATATGTAAATCAGGAAACTACATATGCGTAAAGCAGAAATTGTAATATTTTCAGTTTGTCACATCTGTCTCTATTCTATTGAAGCAATATTTTCACCAGATAGTGCCGGTATGTGATCACGAAAGAAGTCCAAATTAAAAATAAAATAAAAAATAAATGTAGCAAGGTTATGTTACCCCAAATAAACCATTTTTTAATTTTGGCCTTACATAATGTGTATAAAATGCTAATCAATACATATCCTCATTTGGACTATTGATTAAATCCTGTGACAGAGGACATCGTATAAACTATGAACAAGCAAAATTGAATTAATGGAGTTGTATGTTTAATTTGTATTGCCTATAGTAAAAGAGACAAAGGAGGGAGTAGAATGTGGTAAGTGAAGGCCAGTGTACCTGCATACATATTACGTATGCAACTTTGTTGCAACTTTTCTCTGCGAAAAATAATTACACAGTTGCACCACAGTTGTGTATTGTATGCTGGCCTTTAGAAATGGCCTGGTGTATGATTCAAGCCTTCACGATTAAAATCGCATCTAAAAAACGCTCCACAGGTTATCTACCTTGATGCTGACTTAAATCTGAGAACATTGCTAAATGGTATCTAGCAATAAACTTAAATCTGAGAACATTGCTAAATGGTATCTAGCAATAAACTTAAATCTGAGAACATTGCTAAATGGTATCTAGCAATAAACTTAAATCTGAGAACATTGCTAAATGGTATCTAGCAATAAACTTAAATCTGAGAACATTGCTAAATGGTATCTACGTCATGTCTTTACTGTACATGCTCTGTACACGAAGACGTAAGTGATGCTCTCACATCTAAATCAGAGAAGCGGCAGATAGGGAGCATTTTTCAGATCCGATATGCGTCATACAGGATTCAATCTACATGCACAGGCTATTGTTACTGTTGTTTGACCCCTCCCTTCTAATTTACCTCATTGATTTGTTGAAACAGGCATGGGCAAAGTTAATGTTTCTCCATCACCACTGAATTATTTTAACGAATATTTCATTTTAACGAACTCTTGGTACAGCTTTATTCGTTTATTAACTTTTTGTTGTTGTTTACAGCTGGTGTCTAACAATTATTTCATGCACATTTCTCTGTTCTAGCTTGCTAGGTTCTCCAGTGTTGCTCAATATCTGCAAACATTCATTCATTTGTGAACAAGTAAATGTAGATAATGTTTGTAACTTTCTTGTCCACACCATTTTGTCAGGTTATTCACATCATATATTTACTTTATGGCACATTGTGTATATTTGTTAAGGCACATCTCAATTTCAATTATGCATTGGAGAGTTATCCCCCCTGTTGTGACTAGATGCCAAAAGTTGTCTCCCCTTTGTGCCTGAGCCACAACCCCCTGTAGATGGCTCATTTTGGTGTACATGTGGTCCAACTGTCTCCGTCATTGTCTGATTACAGCATAATACTTTATATTTAGATTTATCTTCCACTTGAGGAAAAACTGCGGTAATTTATCACCATGACGTCTGGCTACCATGTGGGACTACTGCCCTTCATTCTTGCAACACCAATAGTATTTGACCAATATTTTCTTTCACCTGTATGTGTTATGGTGTAAAAAGACAGACAGAAACAACACTCTTAATAGTTTGGGGATAAATCTGAAAAATTGCTTCCAAAGTGACTCAAAAGAAGCTGGAAATTTCAAACTTTTATGCACTTCCGGGTTTTTTTTACAGTGAGGACACTTCATCATACACACTGGATATTTGATACAATAGTGACTGGTTTTACACACTTCAATCGTATTCCATTTGGCTCATAGTGAAGTCACCTGATTGACCGTGGCCATGGCAAAATCGGAAGCGTAAAGCATTACTCCAGTATTGTTATGAAAAGCGGAGGAAAATCGATTACTCGGAAATGCAAAAAAGAAATTATATGTGAGGGGGCATTCAAGTATTAGGAGGGAGGAGGGGGGTCTAAAAAGGAGATGTAAGCTAGGTTAAAATTTGTGTATGGAAGGGGATGAAGAAATCCAATTTTTTGCATACGTAATACTTGACTGGCCCCCTATACAAAACAAATATTTATATTTTTATTATTACACTTGAATATCGCAACTATATATATTTTTTTTGTGAAAAACAAAGGATTACTAACTCGATGCTTCACATCTCATGAGTTATCCTTCCACTCAATATTTGTGATATTTGCGTGTTTACCAATTCAACTAGACATGTATGTTGTGAGACCCCATTTCTGCAAATCATAATATTTTTAATTGTTTCCTGCATCTTATACATTGTAATGTATTTTACATATTGTGTTGTGCCAACCTTGTCCCAACACCAGTAGTCACATTTGATGTAGTTTTGATATCATATAAAATCTGATACCAGCTAATTTGTATATGGACAGCATATACTCATCTGAAATGAAGATTGACATGTTTATGACTCCAGTTAGCTACAATGTACAAGCAATGATAGATATCAGTGGATATGGTTTGGAAATTGACAAATAAATTTGACGTCTTCTGCAAAGGTATGTAAGATCACAGAAAAAGTTATTTTTCCAAATTATGTGACAAGCAAACCAATGTTGAACAGTTGATCTTGCACACAGCATTTTGAAATCAACAGCAGTCCGGTTTTGTTGAACATGATATGCTTATTTCATCATGCCCTCCTTGTTCGCATCATTCGAAAATTGTTTTCAATATGACATCCGGTATTATAAAATGTTGTAGCGTGAAACATGTCGGTTTGTCAGCTCTCAAAAGGTGATGTACACTTCACACTTCGGTGCACACAGCACTCAGTGTACATTACCGTATTATCGATCTGACCAATCAACATGTCCCACACTACAACATGCAATATTTGTATAATATTTGCATGATACATGTATAGTAGTATATCGTTTTAAGTATTTGTACATCCTTAGGACTTGCTGTGCACAAACAAGATTTTGGTTCATGCAGAGGAAGGAAGTCTTGTCAAAGTGAAGTTGTACAAAATGTATTTCAAGTGAAGTATTAAGTGTAAATAGTATATATCAGCACAAAGTTGCGGGTACGACATTTCGGCAGCTTATTTCAGAGGCCAAATTATGTTAAAAAATAATAAGGATTTTCATTTCTTATTCCCAAAATATATAATCAAGACCCTTGAAAATCTGGGGTGATCAAATTTATTAGAACAGGAAGGTACAAAATTGTTCAAAATCTTGCATAATCCATCATTTCTTCGTCATTTCAATGATTTCAGAGGGCAATCAAATTCATCACAACCTCCGATTGAATTTTGTCCCCAAATCTGGATGATTGAATTTTGATAGGGGAAATGAATTAATAGAGGGATTATGTACGTCTAAGGACCGTCCACATTGTGCAAAAACATATATCACATGCCAAAATGCCGCATTCCAATTGTTCACGGGTTTATGTTTTGCAGTACTTTTCTATTAAATGGTGAAGGGGTATGCCAGGTGATTTCAATCTGCACCAACACCTTTTTCTATTTCAGTGGGTGATACGAAGTTTCAGAAATGTATCAGAAAGATGAAATTGATGCCGGACCCTCACTGTGAAACGGGCTCACAGGATTATGTTGTTATCACCAGGAAACAGGTTAGTTATCCTTAATTATGGTTTTAATTAGGGGATCGTGTCTGCTCATTTCTAGACATCCATTTCCAAATCTGACGCCATATCCCTGGCAGAGTCAATCTCCCCCAGCAGTGCACAGCTGATCTCCCAAATCCGCAAACAGCTGATCTCTCCCAGCAGAGCACATCTGAACTCCCCCAGCAACAAACAGCTGTTCTCTCCCAGCAGCAAACAGCTGATCTCTCCCAGCAGAGCACATGTGATTTCCCCCAGCAACAAACAGCTGATCTCTCCCAACAACAATCAGCTGATCTCTCTCAGCAGCACACAGCTGATCTCTCCCAGCAGAGCACATGTGATTTCCCCCAGCAGCCAACAGCTGATCTCTCCCAACAGCAATCAGCTGATCTCTCTCAGCAGCACACAGCTGATCTCTCCCAGCAGAGCACATGTGATTTCCCCCAGCAGCAAACAGCTGATCTCTCTCAGCAGCACACAGCTGTTCTCTCCCAGCAGCACACAGCTGTTCTCTCCCAGCAGAGCACATGTGATTTCCCCCAGCAACAAATAGCTGTTCTCTCCCAGCAGCAAACAGCTGTTCTCTCTCAGCAGCACACAGCTGTTCTCTCCCAGCAGCACACAGCTCTTCTCTCCCAGCAGCAAACAGCTGTTCTCTCCCAGCAGAGCACATGTGATTTCCCCCAGCAACAAATAGCTGTTCTCTCCCAGCAGCAAACAGCTGTTCTCTCTCAGCAGAGCACGTGATTTCCCCCAGCAACAAATAGCTGTTCTCTCCCAGCAGCAAACAGCTGTTCTCTCTCAGCAGAGCACCATGTGATTTCCCCCAGCAACAAATAGCTGTTCTCTCCTAGCAGCAAACAGCTGTTCTCTCTCAGCAGAGCACATGTGATTTCCCCCAGCAACAAATAGCTGTTCTCTCTCAGCAGCGCACAGCTGTTCTCTCCCAGCAGAGCACATGTGATTTCCCCCAGCAACAAATAGCTGTTCTCTCCCAGCAGCAAACAGCTGTTCTCTCTCAGCAGCACACAGCTGTTCTCTCCCAGCAGCAAACAGCTCATCTCTCCCAGCAGCACACAGCTGTTCTCTCCCAGCAGCAAACAGCTCATCTCTCCCAGCAGCACACAGCTGTTCTCTCCCAGCAGCAAACAGCTCATCTCTCACAGCAGCACACAGCTGTTCTCTCCCAGCAGCAAACAGCTCATCTCTCCCAGCAGCACACAGCTGTTCT
This sequence comes from Hanleya hanleyi, assembly GCA_036873755.1. NCBI lineage: Eukaryota > Metazoa > Mollusca > Polyplacophora > Lepidopleurida > Hanleyidae > Hanleya > Hanleya hanleyi. The sequence continues at coordinate 8,920 of JAVTVY010025288.1, forward strand.
CTCCCAGCAGCAAACAGCTGTTCTCTCCCAGCAGAGCACATGTGATTTCCCCCAGCAGCAAACAGCTCATCTCTCCCAGCAACACACAGCTGTTCTCTCCCAGCAGCAAACAGCTCATCTCTCCCAGCAGCACACAGCTGTTCTCTGCCAGCAGCAAACAGCTCATCTCTCCCAGCAGCACACAGCTGTTCACTGCCAGCAGCAAACAGCTGTTCTCTCCCAGCAGCAAACAGCTGTTCTCTCCCAGCAGAGCACATGTGATTTCCCCCAGCAACAAATAGCTGTTCTCTCTCAGCAGCACACAGCTGTTCTCTCTGAGCAGCACACAGCTGTTCTCTCCCAGCAGCAAACAGCTCATCTCTCCCAGCAGCACACAGCTGTTCTCTCCCAGCAGCAAACAGCTGTTCTCTCTCAGCAGCACACAGCTGTTCTCTCTCAGCAGCACACAGCTGTTCTTTCCCAGCAGAGCACATGTGATTTCCCCCAGCAACAAATAGCTGTTCTCTCCCAGCAGCAAACAGCTGTTCTCTCTCAGCAGCACACAGCTGTTCTCTCCCAGCAGCAAACAGCTCATCTCTCCCAGCAGCACACAGCTGTTCTCTCCCAGCAGCAAACAGCTGTTCTCTCCCAGCAGAGCACATGTGATTTCAGGCAACAAATAGCTGTTCTCTCCCCAGCAGCAAACAGCTGTTCTCTCTCAGCAGCACACAGCTGTTCTCTCTCAGCAGCACACAGCTGTTCTCTCTCAGCAGAGCACATGTGATTTCCCCCAGCAACAAATAGCTGTTCTCTCCCAGCAGCAAACAGCTGTTCTCTCTCAGCAGCACACAGCTGTTCTCTCCCAGCAGAGCACATGTGATTTCCTCCAGCAACAAATAGCTGTTCTCTCCCAGCAGCACACAGCTGTTCTCTCTCAGCAGCACACAGCTGTTCTCTCTCAGCAGCACACAGCTGTTCTCTCCCAGCAGAGCACATGTGATTTCCCCCAGCAACAAATAGCTGTTCTCTCCCAGCAGCAAACAGCTGTTCTCTCTCAGCAGCACACAGCTGTTCTCTCTCAGCAGCACACAGCTGTTCTCTCTCAGCAGCACACAGCTGTTCTCTCCCAGCAGCAAACAGCTGTTCTCTCCCAGCAGAGCACATGTGATTTCCCCCAGCAACAAACAGCTGTTCTCTCTCAGCAGCACACAGCTGTTCTCTCCCAGCAGCACACAGCTGTTCTCTCTCAGCAGAGCACATGTGATTTCCCACAGCAACAAATAGCTGTTCTCTCCCAGCAGCAAACAGCTGTTCTCTCTCAGCAGCACACAGCTGTTCTCTCCCAGCAGAGCACATGTGATTTCCCCCAGCAACAAATAGCTGTTCTCTCCCAGCAGCAAACAGCTGTTCTCTCTCAGCAGCACACAGCTGTTCTCTCTCAGCAGAGCACATGTGATTTCCCCCAGCAACAAACAGCTGTTCTCTCCCAGCAGCACACAGGTGTTCTCTCTCAGCAGCACACAGCTGTTCTCTCTCAGCAGCACACAGCTGTTCTCTCCCAGCAACAAATAGCTGTTCTCTCCCAGCAGCACACAGCTGTTCTCTCCCAGCAGCACACAGCTGTTCTCTCTCAGCAGCACACAGCTGTTCTCTCCCAGCAGCACACAGCTGTTCTCTCTCAGCAGCACACAGCTGTTCTCTCCCAGCAGCACACAGCTGTTCTCTCTCAGCAGCACACAGCTGTTCTCTCCCAGCAGCACACAGCTGTTCTCTCCCAGCAGCACACAGCTGTTCTCTCCCAGCAGCACACAGCTGTTCTCTCCCAGCAGCAAACAGCTGTTCTCTCTCAGCAGCACACAGCTGTTCTCTCCCAGCAGAGCACATGTGATTTCCCCCAGCAACAAATAGCTGTTCTCTCCCAGCAGCACACAGCTGTTCTCTCCCAGCAGCAAACAGCTGATCTCTC
>JAVTVY010025289.1:0-100075 GCA_036873755.1 Hanleya hanleyi
TTCAATCCCACACCCAGCCCATTAGATGCCCCCCTCACCTAAGCTTCACTTTGATACCTCACTCGACCCCATCGGTCCACTAGGGGCTCCCCTAGCTCCAAAAAGGCTATTTTCATACCCTTCGGTCACCGCGCATGCGCAGAAGGCCGATATTTCAACCCCACACCTAGCCCATTAGATGCCCCTTCACCTAAGCTTCACTTTGATACCTCACTCGACCCAATCGGACCATTTATCTAGGGACTACTTTTTCTCCGCGGAAGCTTTTTCCCGAGACCGAATTACCGCCAAAACCACGGCCAAACCGCATCACCGCGGATGAATACATTTTTTTTTTTTTTTTTGCCGGAACTTTTTTTTTTTCTATGCACTCATTGATCGCGGCCATCTTGTACCCCCCTCCCACATGGCGGCCATCTTGTACCCACCTCCCACATGGCGGCCATCTTGTACCCACCTCCCACACATCACGCATGCGCACACCCCCAATAACCCCCCAATGCCCATACACTTATGACGTCACACCAGGTTCTGCGCATGCGCAGTGGGGGGGTATTCTATCAATTCGGGCTTTGTATACTACTGAGGGCCTTGTTCCATCTGGCTACCTGGTAGAGTTACCTGTTTGTGTGTGTGGGGGTGAGTGCCTTTTGGGGATCTTGTGTAATCTCGGTGTGAAGTCGACATTGATGGGAGAAACGTAAAGTAAGACATTTGTGGGGTTTGCATGGGAGAAAGGGATGGTATATGATAGGTATACAGGCCATTACAGGTAGAGAAGGAATATGACCATATTGAGGGAAGTTGTTGTAATGAAAGAATCTAATGATAGTAATTCTGTGGGAAATTAATACTCACGTTGATGAACATACGCTAGTCGAATTAAAGAGGGCAGAAGTTATTGCGGATGACTCCGAATTAACCCACAAGAAAAGGGATGAATTCCAGTATGGAAATTAGGGGGGAAAGTGGGAAGATGGAAAATTTGGCAATAAAATTGGCGAACAAAAAGCTAGTCCGAGCCCAAAGGATGGGAAAGGTGAAGGTAACAGGGTAGGCTCTGGGTTAGAGAAGAAGACAGTGGAGCCTGGTAAAACCCTTTCTAAGTCATAGAATGCACCTACATGCCATTGTTGTTCGAAGGAAGGTCATGCAAAGGCGGATTGTTTGAAACTCCGTAATGATAGACAGGGGAATAAATCTGTTTCTTTCGTTAAGAGGTTCTTATCGTAGGGAGAGGTGTCGGCAGTTAATCCAGAGGGGGAAGCAAACCTGTACATATCTTGAGTGATAGTGATGGTAGTGGTGCCGTGAGTACAGTCGTTTATCCGTCTCCCAAATTTCGAGGCGTTCGAGATCTTCTGTCATTGATAGGAGGTCACGCCGTCGCAGCCGTAGTCCTCAACTGCCAAAGACATTAGTCTTTGGCGGGGTAGCGGAAAATTGGATTCCCTTTAAAATTAAATTTGAATTAGAAATAGACAGTCGCGGTTGAGACAAGGCCAAGTCTCTTAAGCGTCTTCGAGAATGTATGCATGGGAAAGCTATGGATTTTTACCGCGTCCTACCTCAGGTGGTTAGAAATTCAGTTGATAAGTTAATGGAAGCTCTGCAGAAGCTTTATGGTAGGCAAGAGCCTGCACATGCTGTCAGACGACGTTTACAAGTGGAGGAGAGCGGGGCTGATGATACATTGGGGGATTTATCTGACTTTTGTATACAGTTGGCTAGGGAAGGTACCCAGGGTCTGCTGATGAAGTAATCGATAAAGTAGCCGTGGAATATTTTTTGAGGGGTTGCCGCGAGCGTCAAACTGTAGTTTTCGCCATGGAAAAGATTCGAAAATTGTGCAGGGGGCATTGGCACATGTTAATTCCTCCTTGCACAATCATCGCGCCATGAGTGTTAAGAGTGTGAGACTGGTAACTACCGAGGCTGATGAGACTATTTGTCCCTGGAATGCCAAGTCCGATCCTGGAGGCCCAGGAGGATTTTCAGAGGAGCAGCAGAACAGCCTTGAGGCGTTGTTTGAAGTGGCCTGTCGAGGGAAGCAGAGTTAGGCGCCAGTGAAGGCCGCACCCTCTTCCCGGGTTTCAGCCCCACGAGACTGGACTAGCAACGCCATTCGCTGCTAAACCTGTGGACAGGAAGGACATAAAAAATTTCAATGTCCGCACTCCACTCGTCCCTCTCGGTCGTCGATTCGCTGCTATGTCTGCGATAGTTTAGGTCAAATTAGCCGAGATTGCCCGAAGAAGCACTCGGGAAACGAGTGAGGGATGGCAGGCAAGGTCCACCGCCAACCCAGGGTTCTCGGTTAAGTGGCCATAAGGAGGGGGGGGGGGGTAAACAATAATAGGAATTAGAAACCACGGATACTCCTATTGGGGGGGGGGGGGGGCTTCCTTGGGCTATTCCTCTGTCCACAGGATATCATTATTCCAGGTGTGAATTATTATGCCATCGGTTTCCTGGTAAAATGTTGTAGACCCTGTGACGTGGGTTCAGGGTGGCATCTATGGGAGGGATGAGCGCCTGATGACCCATCCCGTTGATTTTTGGGGGGTAGGTGCTGAACTTTGATACTGGTGCCACTGTGGTCAGTCTGGTTCTGCGGGTGGGTGTTAGGAAATATAATGGGAGGGGGGGTTTAACACTTATAAAGGAAAAGGTGATCATTTTTAGAGGGTATTTTTAGGCAAAGTGCGAGGACATTTATAGGATATTTTAGGGCAACTAAGATATCTGAATGATAGTTTTTTCTAGTATAGAGGGGGCCCATGGTGCAAGGGGTGGTTTTAAATAATTTGGAAATCGGACCCTTCCCCAAGAAGAAACGGGGAAAGGGTGTTGTTCGACAGGGCCTCCAAATGTAGCTTTGCTACCACTAGAAGTAGGCTAGTCTAGCACATGTAGGGTGTCCAAATGCTAACTGGCTCCTAGAGTTAACGCCCTGCTGGCGCTACGTGTAAAAGAACTGACCAATCAGGGATGACCAGCTGGTTCCGGAAATTTGAGATTATCAGATAAACTCAGGCTACAGTTATGCAACATTTTTGATTGGCCCAAACTGGACAAGGATGTTGTGATTTACTGTAAGACCTGCCATATATGTGCCATGCATATATGTCAGATTGTAGGAAAAATTCTGCAGTCTTTAAAACCAGTACCATTGATACCGATTCATGCTTTTGATGAACCATTTAGTAAAGCTTTAGAAGACTGTGTCGGCCCCCTACGCTGGATGTAAATATCTGCTAATGCTCATGGATGTAACCACTAGATTTCCTGGGGCAGTTCATTTGAAAATAATAATTGCAAAGGCAGTAGTAGAAAGCTTTCCTTCGGGTTTTTACTCGATATGCCCTCCTAAAAGCGACTCAATCTGACCAGGGCTCAAATTGAAGTCTACAGCCTGTCTGCCAGTCACAAGGTTATTTAGAACGGTAACACCAGAGTATTAAGAACATGCTGAAATATGATGTTCTCTAGTACCTGACAGTTGGGACTAAGGTATATCGTTTGTTCTCTTTGCTACACGGCACATGCCCAACGAGTCAACAAGCTCGACATGATGCTGGGTCGACATCGGGCCTTACGAACTAGTCTTTTGTGTTAAATGCCGTCATTTTCGTCTGACGACGATACAGCTCACCAATCCCCAGTATACGAGTTGTCACAGCGACACAGCTCACCAATTACCAATATACGAGTTGTCAGAGCATTTCCATCATATCTCTCTAGATTTGTATCTAATACCGCTTATGCCGGTGCTAGGGGCCGTGTGGTCATGTCATTCAAGTTGCCACATGAACAGGTACAATAAAAGCGTACCTGAGATACAACACTTATCACGAATCGTTAGATTCTTCGTATGTGCTTTAGATTAGGTTAACCAGAAGACTATACTGTGAAGTCATGTGGCTCTGTCAGTATGTCGGCACCTCTTCCAACTTCCCTTATATGCGTTGTAATTTAGTCCATATGAGCGAGTATATGGTCAGATGTCCATTAAAGTTGATTTAAAAGGTTTCTTAGTGAGGTTGAGGAGACTAGCCTCTTGGACTGTGTCTATCTTCAGCGAAAGGCACTCTAAGGCATGCGAGATAGACAGAGAACATCTCAAGTCTTCTCAAAAGATCATGAAAGCCCGATTTGGCACCAAGGCCACGACTCGTGCCTATAGTGCTGAGGAAGACGTGTTGGTCTTATTACCCTTGCAAGGTAAGCCACTGAAAGCTAAGTTTAGTGGACATTGTCACATAGAGAAGATACTTTCTGACGTCAGTTCTGTAGTTAATTCTCCGAATCGCAGGAAAGCTCAAGGAGTAGGCAACATTAACATGTAATACCATAACCGTGAGCCAGGTTTATTCATTTGAGGTAGTTAATGTAATTAATCAAGTAGAGAGTGACTCAAACATTACTGAAAAACCTGGCAGAACAGTTCCACATGGAACCATTGGCAGCAAAACTGTCAAACTCAGAGGTTCTAGAGAAACTTGACTGTAAATTGCATCATTTGTTTGAACAGCAGAGAGCATATAGTAAGGATTTCCTTCTTAAATACAACTCATTGTGTTCTGACATCCCTCTTGCAGTTCATGATGTGGTTGGAGGTGAGGCTCAGCCTATTTAAAAAAACACCCATACATGCTTAATGCTAAAATGTTAGCTCCAGTACGAGAAGAGGTTAACTACATGCTAGAGAATGATATTATAGAGCCAAACCAGAGTACCTGGAGCTCATCTATTGTACTCATATCTAAACCAGATGGTTCACAAAGGTTTTGTGAAGATTGCTGAGCCTATTTAAAAAAACACCCATACATGCTTAATGCTAAAATGTTAGCTCCAGTACGAGAAGAGGTTAACTACATGCTAGAGAATGATATTATAGAGCCAAACCAGAGTACCTGGAGCTCATCTATTGTACTCATATCTAAACCAGATGGTTCACAAAGGTTTTGTGAAGATTGCTGTAAGGTAAACACTGTTACGGTAGTGTCTATATTGAATGAGATGGACCAACCAGCTGGGAAAATTCACTTATCGTTTAGTTTTGTCTGTTCAAATGAAGGGGGAGGTAACTCGACTCTGAGTATGACTGGTACATTTCCATTTTTCAGAGCGGAGAAATCGCGACAGAGTGTTGATTTTGAAAGTGAACAGGTGAAACCCTCAAATGTTGGGTAAGGTGAACGCAATCTGCTAGTAAGTAGATGACCGTATAATTTGAACCACCCATTATAGCCGACGGCAGCTAAGCTGGATTTGAAAACATATAACCAAATTTTGAAGGATTCGAAAACGATGCAACAACAACAACGCTTGGGTCTTGTCCACAGGCGGCTGGGACAATCTATATGCCGGCGCCATATTGAACGTACGTAAAAAAGAGAAAAGGCTGGAAACGGTGTTCAAGGCTTCTCGCCAAACGGGCGTAAATAAAGCTTTATCTTCTCCAAAAACTATACCACCTTTCCCCTAGGACCCCCAGCGATGCTCATGCACACTCGGGTCGTCAACACCAGGTGCTTTATCCGAGTTTCAGCCGTCAATTCAAAATCAACCCATTGGACTGTTTACCTGAGACAATGACCCAGTTTACATACACATGTACGAATCGCCATTCCTCGGTCCTTTCCGCCTCCGCTCCGACCAACTCGAGTTGGAAATCCCCTACGCATCAGCCGGAGCATGGAGGCGGAAAGGACCAAAGAATGGCGATTCGTATGTAAACTGGGTCATTGTCTCAGGTAAACAGTCCAATGAGTTGATTTTGAATTCACGGCTAAAACTCGGATAAAGCACCTGGTGTTGACGACCCGAGTGTGCATGAGCATCGCTGGGGGTCCTAGGGGAAAGGTGGTATAGTTTTTGGAGAAGATAAAGCTTTATTTACGCCCGTTTGGCGAGAAGCCTTGAACACCGTTTCCAGCCTTTTCTCTTTTTTTTACGTACGTTCAATATGGCGCCGGCATATAGATTGTCCCAGCCGCTTGTGGTCTTGTCCAACATGTCCAAGGCCATGTGGGACTGGAATACGTCCTCCTTTAATATGTTGTCTACCATGGCGAAAGAAAGGCTGTCAGTCACCCATTGTATTGGACTAGCTTGGGTCCTACTGTTTACCGTCCAGGGTAGCCCTTGTTGGCGTGACCAGGGGATGCTCACGCCATAATAACTTATCCATATCATTATAGCCCTTGTTGGCGTGACCAGGGGATGCTCACGCCATTGGGTCGGAGAACAACAACATTCCATTTCATGTATTAATTCGACAGAAATAGATATTTAAAACGTACCTTATACCATCAACTTCAATACTGTACACACACAAACTCCTCACGAAGGCACAGGTTAGGAAAAAATAAGTGACTCGGGGTTGTTGTTGTTCCTCGGTACAAACATAACGTCTTCCCTGCTCAACTCCGTGAGCACATGTTGTTTTGCGGAAGCCCGAGACTCTCGCCGAGGATTACCCAAAATGCAAACCGCGCACGTGTTCGGAAAGAAATTCGTCCACTGGTAAACAACATGTCAGCTGTTGGGAGGGCCATCAATTCTGTTGCTTTTTGGCACACATATACTTCAAAATATTCCTTTGTTCCGTTTTGAGTGAATAATTCAAATTCAAGTCGGACACAACAGAATTGATGGCCCTCTTAACAGCCGACATGTTGTTTGCCAGTGGACGAATTTCTTTCCGAACACGTGCGCGGTTTGCATTTTGGGTAATCCTCGTGCGCGCAAAGGAAAGGAAAGAAAGATGGCGCGAAGCGGGAAGCGGGAAGGACGTTTTGAGATATGTGCCGAGAAACAACAACAATCCCGAGTCACTTGTTTTTTTTCTACCCTCTGTGCTTTCGTAAGCAGATTGTGTGTGTATATGGATAAGTTGATGAAATAAGGTACGTATTTACTCATGTATTTGGGTCGAATTTCATGAGTTGAATTTTGCTGTTTGTCGTGCGCTATAGCTTGGTTTCTCCCACCCAATGGCGTGAGCATCCCGTGGTCACGCCAACAAGGGTTATCCATATCATGGAGTTAAATATAGATGGAGGGACAACTCCGCCAGCCGCCGGTCGCTGACCCGTGAGGTCGCCCAGAGCTACTGTATTCTGAATGGCCGTCAGTCACGATCTGTCCGTTTGATATTCAATGTATGATTCCGCCGACCGAGTCGTTGGTTCTTATTCGCAGCAGTAAAACATTAACCTAAGTTGAAATTAAAAATGCGCAGTAGTTCTACGTAAAAATAACGGTGCATTATGTATGCGCAACACAAATAGTAGGCAATTTGAAATCATACTGAATATGAGCATATTTCATTGATCAGAATATGGCCATTCATAGCTTAGTTACATGACTTTGGAATTATACTGTCATTTTGTATATTTTATCGTTTTTTCTACAATTTCCGCATTTCTCAACAAAACAAAAATTTGCAGGGCAGGGAACTTGGTATAAGTACAGCGAATGTGGAAACGAATAGCACATGGGGGGCCGGTTGGACTAGCTAAAAAAATTCTCAAAAACCCCATTTAAAATACATGGGCAATTTTGCCACGAACAGAAAATACATCATGTTTGCTGCCGAATTAACAGAATTTCAGCATTTCAAAAATGACACATTTTGTGCTTGCGTTCAAGATCAAATAAAAGAGTATATATCAGTCTTTGCCATTTTAGGGACCGGAAGCCTGAATCTGGATAAAATGCAATATTGTAAACACTAGATTGGCATTTTCTCGCTTTTGCGCTGCCTCAAAGCTATTAACTAATGAGTCAGCCAAGGCCGTTTTACCCCCTGCGTGCTAATTGCTAATTGGTCTTCAGTACTTGTCTATTGAGGAATGGTTCCCTGGTGAGTAAAAATAATTTCTACCCAATTATTAAGGCAAAAAGAGGATTTGAGAACGGGAAGCATAATAAACACATCCTGTATATATTACAAATGAATATGGCCTCTATATTGTATACGGTGAGTGTCATGTGTGCTGCTAAAATTTTGATATATAAGAGCTGAAAATACATGGTTGCGACTTATTTACAAAATTTTCTGACCGAGAGCAACACCTTCAGCACAACGAAGATATTCTTTCTCACGGCAAAAAAATGGACCTGCAATGTGGAACAACTTCGGTTAGCCTGTCGCTTGTGTGTGGGGACCGAAAAACTTGTATCCTTTCGATAGAAACCCGGTTTCAAAACACAAATTCAAGAAACAAATCTTGCAGGCATGTGGCATATATATCCAGAGTGATATAATTTATAATAGAAATGATGTAAGTGATGTGCCTATCACTGTTGGGTCAAAATAGTCTCTCATTCCCTCCATGGTGAAACTCAAGACTTCCCGGTAGCGTGCACAACGGGCGGCTAAGTACCAATTCACATTTCCAATACACTCAACTTATACAGCTTTGATGACGTCGATGGGGCGCATGCGCAGGAATCCGACAACTGCCGAACATGACCGAACCTGCTTTAATCCCCCAAATACACACAGGCTAATCCGACGAATCCCTGCTGTGGCAGAATCATACATTGAACACTTCGATCTGGCAGAGTTGTCTCTCCATCTCTATTTAACTCCATGTCCATATAAACACCCAATATGCTCACGAAAGCACAGAGGGTAGAAAAAACCCCAAAACAAGTGACTCTAGTTTGTTGTTGTTTCTCGACACACATCAAAATGTCCTTCCTCCTCGCTTCACGCCAATGCCATCTTTCTTTCCCTTTTTTTTGTGCACACGATTACCCAAAATGCAAACCACGCACGTGTTTGGAAAGAAATTTGTCCACTGGCAAACAACATGTCGGCTGTTAGGTGGGTCGTCGAATTTGAATTATTCACTCAAAACAGAACAAAGGAATATTTTGAAGTATGTGTGTGCCATGAAGCAACAGAATTGATGGCCCCCCCTAACAGCTGACATGCTGTTTACCGGTGGACAAATTTCTTTCCGAACATGTGCACGGTTTGTATTTTGGATAAACCCCTCGGCGAGAGCCTCGGGCTTCCATGAAACAACACGTGCTCACGGAGTTGAGCAGGGAAGACGTTAGTTTGTCCCGAGAAACAACAGCCCTGAGTCACTTATTTTTACCTACCCTCTTTGCCAAGTTTGCATTCGTGAGGAGTTTGTTTGTGTACAGTATTGAAGTTGATGGTATAAGGTACGGTTTAAATATCTATTTCTGTCAAATTACATGAAATGGAATTTTGATGTTGCTCGCGCGCTATAGCTTGGTTTCTCCGACGCAATGGTGTGAGAATTCCCTGGGCACGCCAACAAGGGCCACGTCCAGGGAGTCGTACACGAAACTGCTTAAGTTACGATAAACGTAAGGACACTTGCGTTGCCCTAGCACCATTGTGGGCAGTGGTAATGAATTCGAACCAGGCATACCGGTAGTCGTCAGTTCATTCATATTTTCACGACCGCATTGTCTCCTCTTAGCTCTATTCCCCTCGATTAGTTGAACTATGTGTAGCATGACTGCCTGGTTATTGGACACTTTTTTATGAATAAGAGTCTGCAGGTCGGCCATGCAACCATGTATGGCCGAGAAAGTAACACTGGATAAAGGACTAAGTTTCTTTAGTGATAAATCGTCATAAAAAATATTGAAAAATTGAAGAAAAAATACGGGGAGAGACTGGGTATAGTTGAAACACAGGGACCATCCAGGGTATGAAAATGCAAGTTTGCGCCTAGCCACATATATGTAACTCAGTATATGTAGACACAACTGAGTTGCACATGACATCTTTAATAGGAAAGTCATCAGTATCGTCCTTTTCTCCGTGGCCAATCATGACAAAATGTGCAACTGACTATGGCATGTAATGGGTTGTAAACATGTCAAATATACTTCTCTCCCCCGACACAAAGTATCTTCCCCATTCCTGCAGCGCAAGTATTTGTAAATGGCACCAAATCATGTCACTATCTTCCTATCACATTCAAATGTTGAAAATGGCAGAAGTGCAAGAAATGCCCCAATGTGCATGCTCCGCATTGAAACGGAACACTTTACGATATGTCGTAAAGATGAAGTCATCAGCTAGTGGGTGGGGACTAATGCACGTGGTCAAGCTCCATCTCGGTTACCCCAGCAGCTGATGATGCCTTCTTCTATACGACATATCGTAAAGTGTTCCGTTTTAAGGCGGATCATGCGCATTGGAGCATTTCTTGCACCTCTGCCATTTTCAACATTTGAACATGATAGGAAGATAGTGACATGATCTGGTCCACCCAGCAGTAATCCTACACAGGACTGGCCTATCCAGCAGTAATCTCACATGTGACCGAACTATCCAGCAGTAATCTCACACTGGACTGCCCTATGTACATGTACCTGTAATCCGACAGCACTGACCTATCCATCTTACATGGGATTAACTTTTGCCAGTAATCCCACATGGGACTGATGTTATTGTCTGTATCAGATAATCTATTCCAGACATTATTGTCTGTACCACATCACCTATTCCAGACCTTATTGTTTGCTCTACATGTATGCTTTCAATACTGCTGCACCTTTGGCGGATGATCCCGCAAGGCGAGATGTCGGGGTTCTCAGAACGCTTGTTGATTTCAGGCAAACAGGAGGCGTGTGCGAGCGATCGCTCGCCTCTCCTTGAGAGCCCTGATATCCACCTGTCCCGCCACCCCTGGAACAGAGCTCCACCCTGTATCTCAAAACTGAGCCTCGCCCGACCCCATACCGGTATGCTGATATTTTCAGATAGCATAGGCCGCTGATAATTAATGTTGCGTTTCCCATAACCAGCCTTCATCTATATTTTGAGGGCAGATAATTAAAATCCATGAGGGCTTTACATTTTCATAAGTAAAACTTGCTCAGTTTCTTCATATTTATACACAAATGGTTTGCAAGTTAATAATTAATAATTATCGCGCTCAGCATGTATATTTTTACCAGTAAGGTTACGAGAAACAAACAATTAATTAACAGTGGTTATATGATATCTGATACTGCATCCACTACACCCTGACTGGGTCCAAAAATTTGTAGACTGGGAACTTTTTCTGCTGATTCTCAGACAGGTCATCATTTTATTTTGGAATGTCAGAGTTGTCTCCCTGTCTCCACTCTTAGGTGAACAAACGTAAAATGCCCTCCAAGCAAGTATTTGGCATCGGATCATAATTAATCACTTCCGGGTCAGTGCCCACGACCTACATTGTTTAGAAATTTGAGAGCAGATCTTTATGGATTTTATGAGCTGCGATTTTTCAGCATTTCTGATACATCTGATATTTCAACTTGCAGATGAGTCTTCCACCTGTACTTCCTGGTGTTGATTTGGGCCACTTTGGAAAAAGCATGGTGGATGAAGACATGGTCAGTGAAGGGTGAGAAGGCTCCCTGTTTACAAATTCAATGACATTCTGCAGCACCAATCAGCTGTCAGTGGCAGTAGTTTGAAATTTCCATGGTCAGCATCTGTCAAGACTTCCACTGGTAATGTCCCACAAGGTAAATATTGACATGCCAGGTGGAGTTATGCATTGTGAATTTTCTGGATTTTTGCCGATTTTTAACGCTAATACATAACAAGTAACGGAATTAATAGTAGGATGATGCCATTTTGCTGCCAACATGTATCACAGGAGCCGCGAAGCACATTTGAAAGTGGAGGGGCTGAACTCTTATAACATTGATCTATATAACAAGTGTGGAAGGGGGGAGGGGCGGGGGCTCCGCGGCCCCTGTATCACACATTGTGAAGGCAAATATTCCATGCCCCAATCCATAGAGGAATGCAGTTTTCGCCTGTATTCTAGGATTGACCCGAGTATATGGTGGGGGTTTCCCTTGTTCAAGGATGTCGATGTCGAGGATTAGTTATCTTCTCAGAAATCATTTTGACAATCAATGCAGACAGTAGTTTTCTCATGGCATTTTCATAAGAACTTGGTATCTGGACCAAATCACCTTAACTCTTCCATCCACTGCGAAAGGAAAACCTGACCTTTCGAATAAATATATGTATTTACCTACTACCTACCTAACTTGCTGGGGTAGGGTTGTGCGACTAAGATTCTAGATTCTTTAAAAAATTGTTACACACTGTCATCACCATGTGAAGGTGCTCAAGTGCATATCTTGAGTTAGATTGAACTTCAGTTACTATTAGACTGGTTGAAATAGAATCATCTTACACTCTTTTCAGGTTGGAACCAGTGCAGTTCACTACCCAGAGGCAGGAGGTCACAGTCATATGTCCTTTGCCTGGGAACGAGTAATGCAGTATCCTAATATTTCATCATCGTCGACAGCGTTGCGATACCTTGCAGGAACGACATAACTTTTGCAGTTGATAGGCTTTTTGAGCTGCATAATAACTTCAATCTGGAATAACCTCATTCTTTTTACTCCTCGAGACTATGACTCTGAGAATCTGAGAAAGAGAGACTGCCAATCAGATTTAGAGAGTTGATCACCAAAATCTGCGTTGTCTCATGTCAAAGCTCTTGTGTTCGGTCATGTCGGTGAATTCTGATTGTGTCAGGTTTTGTCTGGATCACCATCAGTCTGTGACTCATTTGGACTGAAGATATTCCACTCATACATTCACTTACGGTAATTCCCCTAATAATTCAATCACAGGAAGTTCACTTTTGAGCTCTGTTATTCAAGCACAGAGAAAAAGTAACATTCCCATTCTTCATTCAAATTGAAGAAAAGCCATATAATGACAAAATGTGACACTTAGTAGCTGGTGCCATCAAGAATATTTCCAGATATAAGCCATTTTTGCTGCACTTCCAGTGATCGAATTATTAGGGGAATTACCGTAGTAGCAGTTTTTACCAACATATTTCAAGAATGAGAAGGCTTAGGCTTTCTTGGGGTGTTGTCCTCGTATCAACACCATATCTGGCCCATTCCACAGGAAGTGGTCCAAACAAGCCAAATTTTAAAAATGTTAATGTGGACAAAATTTGTGATTTTATTGTAGCAAATAGATCCAGATTACTTGTTGTGACAGTAGTTTGCATTTTCTAGTACACACCTGTCTGATAATTACAGGTGAAGTCAACTATTTTTTTCTCCTCATTTTTTTACGACAAAACACACCTAAAGAGTTAATGGACTCATTTTTGCTAAGTTATGTTGGTTTTCAAGTGAAACTCCAAAATATCATTGGATAACACATTGTCTTCTTAATAATAATGACCGTTTCTCGTTGAAATAAAATTTTGAAGGTGTTAACAACTAGAATTTACTGTCTAGCAGGTGGCGTAACACACGTAACACACGTAACACAAATTCATATAAAAGTTTACAGTAGAGGGCATAAATAACAGGAGCTTAATACTTTTTCATATGCAAAGGTACATTAACTATGCTGTTGTGATACACATTGAATTTAATTGATACATTGTCTTTATATTTGATAATTAATTAGTTAATTGCATGTAACACACGTAACGTTACGTGTGTTACATCAAGGCCTTCTTTAGAAAATTTCTGATGACCTGCTGTTTTTCCATAACATATATAAATGGGAGGTCAAATATGGAAGATGACCTGCTACACCCAACGTCTGGCCTAATTTTAGATATCAGCAGGCCCGCAAATCGAACCTTAGTTACATGGAATGTTACGTGTGTTACATGCTCCTTGATTAAAGACAGAGAGTCTATTTCAACAAGATTTATTTCCAGTGAAATGATTATTAGATTCAAAATATTAGGCTCTGAATCATAAAAAATATTGGAATGGTCATTTTTCACCAACCACATGAGATCTACTACTGGTAAGATGCATTTTCTAGTACACCTACTGTGTACTGCTAAGAAGGCCCATGTCACGTTACGTGTGTTACAATTTGCATGGTGCACCCTAAAAAAAATTGCTCTCAAGAAGTTACAACTATATTAGGACATGGTTCCTTAGCATGCATAGTACCAAATTTTTTTCTCGAAGAATGATCATAATTAATTCAATCTTAAATAGGGGAGGGTTAATTGTGTGTTACGTGTGTTACAACAGACAAAATGAGATTTGTTCATATATGTGATTTAAACTCAAAATCATATGAAAGGTTTGAAAGATTTGCCATGTAAATTATACCTTATTCTGTCAATGTATAAAAAAAATTTAGTCACTTGACTTCTGGATTAAATTTGCTTTGGTGAATTCAGACAGTGTAACACACGTAACAAATATTGTAACACACGTAACACAAGACTTTCACTTCCACCTCCTCCAATTGTTATTTTTATGGCTCCACACCATGTTGGTATAGAAAAGTGTTTATTCTTCTTGAAAAATAACTACACATTAGATTGAATCATGTGTACAAATCAGACGATTTTGAGTTTAAATCACGTATATGAATAAATCACGTTTTGTCCGATGTAACACACGTAACGCATAATTAACCCTCCCTAATCAAGGTAGAATTAATCGTGATCGTTCTGTGAGAACATTTTTCAGTAGTATGTGCCCTAAGGATCCTTTTCCTAATATAGTTGTAACTCCTTAACAGTCAGGTTTTTTTAAGGGTCAATCAGTGCAGGCAAAAAAGTCTGCAAATTGTAACACACGTAACGTGGAATGGGCCTATAGACAATCCATCAGGTTAGGTCATGGCTCACGTACACTAATGTACCATATACAACACATCAGGTTAGGTCATGGCTCACGTACATGAATGTACTATAGACAACACATCAGGTTAGGTCATGGCTCACGTACACTAATGTACCATATACAACACATCAGGTTAGGTCATGGCTCACGTACATGAATGTACTATAGACAACACATCAGGTTAGGTCATGGCTCACGTACACTAATATACTATAGACAATCCATCAGGTTAGATCATGGCTCACGTACACTAATGTACCATATACAACACATCAGGTTAGGTCATGGCTCATGTACATGAATGTACTATAGACAATCCATCAGGTTAGGTCATGGCTCACGTACATGAATGTACTATAGACAATCCATCAGGTTAGGTCATGGCTCACGTACACTAATGTACTATAGACAATCCATCAGGTTAGATCATGGCTCACGTACACTAATGTACCATATACAACACATCAGGTTAGGTCATGGCTCACGTACATGAATGTACTATATACAACACATCAGGTTAGGTCATGGCTCACGTACATGAATGAACTATAGACAACACATCAGGTTAGGTCAAGGCCCATGTACACTAATGTACCGTACAGGCATTGTTAGAATGGGATATACATGTTGAGGGTAGCGCCACTCATTTGAACCATCAAAAGGTTTATCATGCCAGCGTGTTATCGTAACAACCATTTATATTTATTCTAAGAATAATATCCATTGATATAAATTGAGATGAGCATGTGGCAAAATTGGTACGCTATATTAATACAACATTGTACAATATCATAATCTACAAAGTTCAAATATAAAGGTTCATAAATGTATATTTGTTCTCCAAAATGCTAAAATCATTTCTTTTTTTCATATTTAACTGATTAAATGTTCCCAGGGAGATGTTATTATTTACTGTAAATATTTTAACTGATACAGCCTTATAGGCTAAAAAAAAATTTTGATTTTTTTTTTTTTCATATTTGCTTTGAAACCAAGGTAGCCTTCCTAAACTTACTTTTTAATTGACTTTGTTCAAGTAGACAAAAACAACCAAACAGATCGGGAGATCAACACTTTCACCAACAAAAGCCCCAGTTTATTCTTCCCAAAGAAGCAGGGGTATGAATGAATATTTTCTATGGTAACCCATGGTAGGTCCCGCTAAATTGTGTTAGGTAACCCATGGTAGGTTGCTCCAGAAAGAAAATAAGGTAACCCATGGCAACCTATGGTAACCTACCTAAGATTAAACAAAAAATCAATTCTGCTCGCAAACTTCTTTATTCATAATGCTTGAATTATCTACACAACTATCATATGTAGTGTCACTGTAATGAATGATTCTCATGAAATGTTTCTGAATTATCAATAAAGTCTCCTGTCAAAACTATCGCATTACTGTTCTTTATTGTGCAGATTTAGTTAAATTCAAAAAAAAAGAGAAGCACCCTGTAGCTTACGCTTGGCGGCCTCGGCCCGTATCTCGACCCATCGGTCACTGCACGGGACACACTTTACATCATCAACTTTGCCGTGTGCTGTTACCGTGTATGTAAAGTCTTTGGCAAACGGCCACTTTCTAAATGTATCTTCATGAACGGTCTCGCCTTTTTTGCGATCGTCGGACATCATGAAAATGTCACGACCACGTGGACGCTGTCAGAAACAGTGAAGGGGCGACCAAGAGCTCTCCTCTACCGGAGGCTGATTTAGTATCGGTTCTCCGCGCAGTGAGAGGCCATTAATACGATACAGCATATATAATACCCCTGATTTTTATAGAGATTTAATGATCCGATTGCAAAGTTCGCCTACCGGCAAATAGACCCTCAATCAGAGTCAGTTCTATTACACAAAGACTGCAATATAGAAATTATCTTTCACCGCATCGTTCAAGGACATAATTCAGCTGAATAGAGACAACTCCGGCTAAAATCAGGTTTGTAAATAGTATTTATTTTATTCAAAATTCGTGGCGAACGAATGTGCTGCATTATGGCGACCCACCGTAGGTCTCCTGAAAGTGGTTTTGCGTAACCCCTAGGCGAACGCGTTCAGCCGTTCGCCATTCATTCATACCCCTGAAGAAGGCAAAGTTCATTTGCAACATTCTCAATCAGTTCTTGAACACATTCAGCTAACATACTACTGTCACCACCCGTAGAATGATCCACTGTAGAATGACATAGACAGAGAGGCCCATTTTTCTCAACAATGTACATGGATACCAACATCATTCATGATAATTGTTGGAGAAAATGATAGGAAATTTAAAAGATAGTGCCACGGCACTGTACATGTAGCTCATCTGGCTGTAACTGGCAAAAGTAGCTGTAAGAATTTTTTACTAAAGAACTGCAATAGATGAGTTTCTAATTGTGTTGTCCCCCCTTGAACACTGAATGATCCATGCAGTAATTTTATGTGATTTCATAACAAAGTTTCACGGGAAATTCAAGATGCGGCCATATTGGATTTTCGACATGGACCAAAAAAGGTATCTTGCACAACCGGGCCACAAGGTAAACCTGTGTACCCAATTTGACAAAGATCCATGCTGTAATTTCCTGAGAATTCACGATAACAAAATTTCATGGGAAAATTCAAGATGGCCATATTGGATTTTCAAATTGGACCAGAAAATGTATCTTGCACAACTAGGCTCCAAGGGGAACCTGTGTATCAAATTTGAGAAAGATCAAGGCAGTAGTTCCTGAGAAATCGTGATAAAGTTTCAAGGGAAAATCCAAGATGGCTGCCTGGTGGCAATATTGGACTTTCGAATCAAATCACAAAAGGTATCTCGCACAGCTAGACCTCAAGGTGAACCTGTGTACCAAATTTGAGAAAGATCCATGCAGTACTTCCAGAGAATTTTAAATCAGACCACAAAAGGTATCTTGCACAACTAGACCCAAAGGGGAACCTGTGTACCAAATTTGAGAAAGATCAAGGCAGTGGTTCCTGAGAAATTGTGATGACAAATTTTCATGGGGAAATCCAAGATGGCCACCTAGTGGCCATATTGGATTTTCATATTGGACCGAAAAGGTATCATGTACAAGTAGACCCCAAGGGGAACCTGTGTACCAAATTTGAGAAAGATTCATGCAGTACTTCCTGAGAAATCACGATAACAATGTTTCATGGGGAAATCCAAGATGGCCGCCTGGTGGCCATATTGGATTTTTGAATCGAAGCAAAAAAGGTATCTTGTACAACTAGATCCCAAGGGGAACCTGTCTACCAAATTTGAGAAAGATCCATTCAGTAGTTCCTGAGAAATCGCGATAACAATGTTTCATGGGAAAATCCAAGATGGCCACCTGGTGGCCATATTGGATTTTTGAATCTGACCACAGAAGGTATCTTGCACAACTAGACTCAAATGGGAATCTGTGTACCAAATTTGAGGAAGATCCATGCAGTAGTTCCTGAGTATAATCGCGATAACAAAGTTTCATGGGGAAATCCAAGATGGCCGCCTGGTGGCCATATTGGATTTTTGAATCAGACCACAAAAGGTATCTTGCACAACTAGACCCAAAGGGAAACCGGTGTACCAAATATGAGAAAGATCCATGAAGTAGTTACCGAAAAATAATGACGACAAAGATTTCACTGGCAAATTCAAGATGGCCGCCATGGCAGCCATATTTAAAATCATAACGACACCGCATGAACAAATTCTGGTGTACTCATTGGGGGGAACATGCATGCCAAGTTTCAGCTTAATCGGTCAAGCGCTTTCAGAGAAGAAGATGTTTACACACGACGGACGACGGACAGTCAGGCCATGAAATTAGCCCATCGGGCCTTCGGCCCAGATGAGCTAAAAATGGCGGCATCAAATCCATGAACCGATATGAAAACCATAACCACACATGGAGGCGGACTTGTAGATAAAAATACTAAATTACAAAATTACGTTGCTCACTCAAATACAAGATATAATCGCACGTATATTTTACACAAATTTATAATGGTAACTTTTACAAATTGACAATGCACAATTTCTTTCAGAAAACCACAGGCTCATACTATTAATGTAGCGATCATTTCAGCTCTATTTGCGATCTTACATGTCCTACTGAAGGTAAGAACCATGGAACAAGTTTGCGCATACCCGAAGTCTCTCACTGTTGTGACCGCCAAACATGTGATTTCAGCAGTCTTTTCGTGACAGGTACCAAATATCTTGAGAAATTAATGCTGGAATCATTTGTAGATTTACTGGGAGCAGTTTCAGTTTAAAGGATTTTTATCAATAATTTCTCTTTCTCTGGAATATGTGTCAGGAGAGTTAGTACTTAACTAAGAAATTTAAAAAAAAAAATTTCCTTGTTCCCTGTGGGCGTATTTAAGCCTTTTTAATTAAAGACCTGTACATAGCTCAATTTCCGCCAATTAACCTGTTAATGAGCTTAGGCGTCACGTGACCTCGTGACGTCAGATAAGCGACCGTCTCCTGCGAGCAGCTGTCTGAGCTATATATTAACCTGTGGATTTGCGATTACTCCATCGCGTATATCGCTGTATTATTAATCGAAAACGATTCAAAACCATGGAGGAATATGCCAGTGATGATGATCTATATACAGAGGACATAAATGGACATCTTGACGTTCTGCCGTATCAGTTTGAACCTGTATCAAACGACTGAAATGAGGTGGAACAGCGAATCTGAAACAGATGAACCGTCACACATGGAACAAGGTCAACTTGTACTGGTATGTTATGTATTATCTATGCCGGACGTTATATATAGGCCCCCTATGCATAGAATGAATAAATATTTAGACAATGATCGAAATAATTTGTTAGTCCAGGCCTACCTGGTGAAATTTCAACACGGAGACGTACGCCAATTTTGGAGTTTTCTTTTTCGTTCAGGTCAGTTTGAAAGCACGACGTTAGATATCACCTACCAAAAGGTTCATTTTTTTTTACTTCCGGCGAATCTGTGTTCAATAAATTATTTCCAGTAGGATTATGCCGTCCAGCTAGCGTAATTGATAGGAAAGAACAATTCTTATGAAATGTCTTCTCATTTGTTGTTCATACGGGACAGTATAACAGTACAGTATCCAGTGCAGTTATTTTCTCAATGTCATCAATGTTCATCGGCTAAAGCGTGATCTCCTCTGTTGCACACGCGTGGATTTGGCTACATGTGGAAAGGAGTCAGTTAGAGGTGGAGGTACATGTCCACGGAAAAACCTTGGCTTCCGCTGCCCACAAAATCACAGTTCAGATAAAGCCGATAATTGGATTTGTAACAGCTGATTCGCTCCCAGTAGATAAACTAGAGCATAGTCTGAGGGATGCACACATTTGATCAAAATGATCAGTAAGGCTGCTTACAAGATACCCCCCGTAAGGGCATACTACATGGGGGTGGTTAATGTTTCACGAGTAAGCTGAATGGGATTGTGGCAGTGGAAATCATCAGTAAGCATGCTTACAAGATACCCCCCGGATGCACATTTGATAGGAATTGACGAGTATTTGTAGAGGAATATAAGTACACATGTTATGAGTGGCGGCACAGTATGTAACTAGTTGACAATGAGACCTCACTCGGTTGGAGTGCGGTTAACGGATTGTCTATGCATGTGTCGTGACGATACTCAGATGAGTTTAATGGATTGTTCAGAAAATTGATGTTAATAATGATTGTTGAGAATGGGGTTATGCAGGCATATTGTGTTTTACCTAACTGTTGTTACCACTAGAACCGTGTAGACTTGAAATGGGCTGAATTACTGTCATCTGGATAACCATATTGAAGAGGAAAAGGAAGTAAATGGGAAGTGAAATATTAAACTTACTACCTGTAGATGCATATGCAACATCCTGAGCTAGGTCTCATGGTATGGCAGGTACATACAAAATTTGAGAAGAATCTAATCAGCCGTTGTCAAGTTATGCTCCAGAAATGGAATGTTACGGACCAACTGAGAAAATTCTGCCCATAGGTGGCGCCACCTGTAGACGCACATGCGCCAAACGCAATCCCAAGCAAGGTCTCATGGTAAGGTAGCTACATACCAAATCTGAGAGGAATCCAATTAGCTGTTGTCAAGTTATGCTCCGGAAACGAAATGTTACGGACCGACAAGAAAAAGTTTTGACCCTAGGTGGCGCCACCTGTAGATGCACATGCGCCAAACGCAATCCCAAGCGAGGTCTCATGGTAAGGTAGCTACATACCAAATTTGAGAGGAATCCAAGTAGCGGTTGTCAAGTTATGCTCCGGAAACGAAATGTTACGAACTGACTTGAGAAACTTTTGACCCTAGGTGGCGCCACCTGTAGACGCACATGCGCCAAACGCAATCCCAAGCGAGGTCTCATGGTATGGCAGCTGCATACCAAATTTGAAAGGAATCCAAGTAGCGGTTGTCAAGTTATGCTCCGGAAACGAAATGTTACGGACTGACATGAGAAACTTTTGACCATAGGTGGCGCCACCTGTAGACGCACATGCGCCAAACGTAATCCCAAGCGAGGTCTCATGGTAAGGTAGCTACATACCAAATTTGAGAGGAATCCAAGTAGCGGTTGTCAAGTTATGCTCCGGAAAGGAAATGTTACGGAATGACCCTAGGTGGCGCCACCTGTAGACGCACATGCGCCAAACGCAATCCCAAGCAAGGTCTCATGGTATGGTAGCTGCATACCAAATTTGAGAGGAATCCAACTGGCGGTTGTCAAGTTATGCTCCGGAAACGAAATGTTACGAACTGACTTGAGAAACTTTTGACCCTAGGTGGCGCCACCTGTAGACGCACATGCGCCAAACGCAATCCCAAGCGAGGTCTCATGGTATGGCAGCTGCATACCAAATTTGAAAGGAATCCAAGTAGCGGTTGTCAAGTTATGCTCCGGAAACGAAATGTTACGGACTGACATGAGAAACTTTTGACCATAGGTGGCGCCACCTGTAGACGCACATGCGCCAAACGCAATCCCAAGCGAGGTCTCATGGTAAGGTAGCTACATACCAAATTTGAGAGGAATCCAAGTAGCGGTTGTCAAGTTATGCTCCGGAAACGAAATGTTACGGAATGACCCTAGGTGGCGCCACCTGTAGACGCACATGCGCCAAACGCAATCCCAAGCAAGGTCTCATGGTATGGTAGCTGCATACCAAATTTGAGAGGAATCCAACTGGCGGTTGTCAAGTTATGCTCCGGAAACGAAATGTTACGGACGGACGTACGGACGTCCGTACGGACGGACGGACGGACGGAAGGACGGACGGACGGCACGACGGACGGACGGACGGACAAGCTGAAACCAGTATACGCCCCCTACACTACGTGTCGGGGGGTATAATAAACAAATTGCTTATGGATAACAACTTCTAGTTTATTCAGGACGACGTTTCGATAGAGGTACTAGTATCTTTCTCAAGTCAATGACATCAATTGATTGATTGAAATTGTAGCTTCCCATACGGATTTCGCGGCCCATCAACTCAATGTTTTATTTAACTTTCACGGTACATTTCTTCGTTAATTTAAGATCTTTTGCAGCACTAGATATTAAAATATATAATTAAATAATAAATAACAATGACATCAATAAATAAATAAGCAGTATATATCCAGTTCCTTGAGTAAATGTCAACAGTATGATAATAATAGTATTATACTAAGTGAGAAATATTTAATAGGACAGGATTAGGCTTGTGGAGATGGCTGGATTAATTAACAAGGTGGGCTTCAAGGCACGGTGGGGTTCCTGGATCAGTAGGTCATACGCGCTGGGGATGAATATATACTGCTTATTTATTTATTGATGTCATTGACTTGAGAACGATACCTGTATCAAAACGTCGTCCCGAATAAACTAGAAGTTGTTATCCATAAGCAATTTGTTTATTTATCTACTTCCCAACTTCTAAATGCCACTAAAAGAAATCTCTCCCAGTATGTAATCCATACTAAATTGCTACCTGTCATTAACGAGCTCTCGCGTCTGTGACGTCACAGATTGGCGGCCTCGTTTTCATTCCACAAATATGCATATCTGACTGGGAGCTAAATAGAGCTGCCAAAAAGGCTTAAATACGCCCACAGGGGACAAGGAAAATTTAAAAAAAAAAAATCTTAGTTAAGTACTAACTCTTCTGACACATATTCCAGACAAAAAAAAATATTGATAAAAATCCTTTAAACAAGAAATTAGCACATCAAATAATTAACATGAAGCATCAGAGGTGCTACAACCCCTCAGCATCAAACACCAATGTTTTTATGAGTGTAGAATTATGGCATTTGTATACGCTTTTACATGAACCACTGATTGAACCATTCGGGCACTGTTTTGAAAAAAGAAGTGAGGGAGACGAGGGAGAGAGGCTTTTTACCTTTTTTTTTCTTCTTTTGTCCTGACCCAAATATATCCACCTTTTCTGGCAAACTGATGCAGTAGTTCAATACAATTTGCATGAAACTAGCAAACTGATGTAGTAGTTCAATAAAATTTGCATGAAATCAACAATGTTCTTCGAGTTGCCGTACATGAAGAGTCAGCCAAGTTCACCAATACTATATCGTGTGCACAAAACATCAAATAACTCTTGGACTGAATGTTCAAGTACATAATTTTGGGCAAAACTTTAAAAGAACTGTAAAGAATTGTAATGAAAACTAGAGGTTCCGCTTTGACCAATGAGTTACAGCTGGCTAGAAATGTGTGGTCATTGTATTTTTGATCATCTGCAATCAAAGATTACAGAAATATCCCCCGTTTCCTCAGGTGATAGGACTTAGTGAGATATTCATGAAAACAATAAGCTCATCTGATGTGTCATGCTATAATAAAGGAACCTCTCTAGTTGGAGACATCATACATGTTTAGCGAATGTGGGAAGAATCGGGTGATTCGTTCTCGATTTATTTGTAAAATCCGAAATTGTGACAGGAAAATAGAAATTGCAATTAGACCCTTGGCATTGTAATGATTTCATCAGACATTTTTTGAAGGGGTGAACAAGAACAACTTTCTGGCCAAGAGCAGTTCTTTATTTAGACAATTATCATAAGAATTCAAATTGAATGGATTTGTCCTTTACCACACATCAATGCTGTATACCAAATTAGACGTGTCTAGCTGTAGCGGTTCGGCTTCTGGAGCATTAAAATAGTTATATGGATATTTTCTGTTATGTTGCCATGGAAACCATAGAAATCATCGAAATGCACCCAATTTAAAAAGATGTGGCCTTCAACACACAAACGCTGTATACTAAATTAGATGTTTAAGATGCAACAGTTCTTCTTCCAGAGTGTTAATGTCACTATATGAATATTTTACATTTGGTTGCCATGGAAACCACAAAAAGCATCAAAATGTACCCAATTGTGCATTGAAACACAACAATGTTGCATATCAAATTTGAAGTCTCCAGCTGCAACGGTTTGGCTTCTAGAGCATCAACATAATTATATGAATATTTTCCATTTAGTTGCCATGGGAACCAAAAAACCCATCGAAATGTACTCAATTTCAATATGCTTGTGCTTTGTCACACATCAATGCTGTATACTAAATTTGAAGTCTCTAGATGGAACGGTTTAGCTTCTAGAGCATTAACGTCGTTACATGGATATTTCCATCTTGTTGCCATGGCAACCACAAAAAACATCAAAATCTATCCAATTTCAATAGGCTTGTGTTTTGCCACACAGCAATGCTGAATACCAAATTTGAAGTCTCTAGATGAAACGGATCAGCTTCTGAAGCATTAACGTTGAATTCGGATGGAAGGACAGAAGGACGGACGGAAGGACAGACAAGCTGAATCCAGTATACCCCCCCCTATACTTCGTAACCAGGGGTATAAAAAACATGAATTGCAGGCAAGCACCTAAAAGGTGCGTGGACCCCTCAGCCTGTTTTTTTTTTGTCAAGTAGGATCAAGGCTGCATCTAGAGCCGATCCAGTTCCGGTAAACGTATGGGCGCCCAAAACTCAAATGAAACAAAAAACGAAACTGTTGTTGTTGTTGTTGTTCAATTTGAAAGGATTTCTGAAGGAAATACTCCTAGAAAAAGCTTCTGGAAGCGCAATATCGATCCCATTGCATAGCTGGGTATTGAATTTCGTGTTAATAAACCTCTATTTTGTGATTGATGGGGGGCATAAGTTCCAGGTATGCAAACTGGTTCAAAATTGCACAGTCAGGCTAAAATGGGCTCTCCTAATCACTCGTTTTAAATAATTTCCAAGGTACAGTCACATGTTTGGTGACAAAAATTGAAGCATTATGTTGTACCAGTTGAATGTGTGGACACAAATATGTTTCATGCAAAAGTTTTAGGATAAATCATATGATGTAGAATACAATGATTTAACAGCAAAATTGAAGAAAAATGTTGTCCTTCATTTAAGGCGACGCGAAATTCAAACTAACCGGAGTTCGATACTGCATGGATTCCCCTGCCAATTATTTCATATTATACTTCTAAAATAAAATATGTTTTGTGCAAAAGCTTTAGGATAAATCGTATGATGTGGATTAGAATGATTTAATAGCAAAATTGAAGAAAAATGTTGTCCTTCATTTAAGGCTACGCAAAATTCAAACTAACAGGGGTTCGATACTGCAGGGATTCCCCTGCCAGTTATTTCATATTATACTTCTGAAATGAAATATGGTTTGTGCAAAAGCTTTCGGATAAATCGATGTAGCAAAATTGAAGAATAATGTTGTTCTTCATTTAAGGCGATGCGAAATTCAAACCTAACAGACTTGCACTTCTGAAATAAAATAATGTCCCCAACCTGTTAGTTATTACTATAAAGGAATAAATTTTAGGTGATTCTAAAAGTGTGTGTGTGAGAAAACAATGTACACTGCATCTCATACATATTACATGAAGCTGAGAAGCTGTGGATAGGAAAAAGTCCAATAACATTTAGTATCCCAAGGGTGGGGAAATCCTCCTGAGGGTAGTGCATAGGTTGAACAAATGTAGCATGTAAGCTCCCAGATAAAGGGGAAATAAAAGGGGAATAAATGGAAATAAATTGAATCTTGAATGGACCAGGCTTTCTTGTATCAGGGAACCTTCAAAAGTCACAATGAAACATGCAACAAAGGGTTCCCGATGGGCATAGATAACAATGCAAAAGATAAGCCATCAATAAATAATAAAAAAAAAAATAATTAAAAATCATGAAATCATCATAGCCATCTGAAAATCTAATCAATCTGTTCAGTGAACATTCAGGAAGCTCTCACCAAAGTTTGGTCAGGCCCGACTTGATAGATCTGCAGATATTCAGTGGACAAGAACATGTTGATGGGCATAGTTAACAGTGCAAAAGCTGAGCCATCAATAAATAATAGATAAAAAAATAATTAAAAACACAGCTCAATTGTATGCCCCCCCCCCCCTTCCGCTTTAATCTGACACTGCTCCGCCATTGTTCTGTTCTGTATTGGTCTGTGGAGGCCTAATTTGGCTAATTATAAAAATTCTGTTCCAGTCACTTTTTTCAGCATGCCTCGCATAATACATATTCCAATTATCGACCAACAAGTAATAATACAATGTTTTGATGCAAGATGGTCGCCCGGGGCTTTCGCCAAATCCCAAAATGTCAAATCTCAAAATGTGGTTACGAGACCTATATTCCTTGGGAGTATATTGTGGTGAAATTATGAAGAGATCGTGAACTTTGAATTTTGCACCCAATTCACTCTTTTGGGGGCAATTTCATACTTCAGGACCTATGTGATCTGCTTTGGAATGTAGAATAACAATTTTGTAGCCATTTTCCCGGTCCAAATCGGTTATGGACTGAGACCCAGCCTGGACAAATAAATATATCCCATTCACTTAGGTTTGATGAACGAAGGGCCATAACTCTTGAAAATATAACCGAAAGCAGAGAAACTTCACGCTGCACAACTATGGGGCATTGACCACATATCATGCAAATTCCATACTTGTCCATACAATATTAACCGAGATCCAGCCCGGACAAGTCCCAATTCACAAAGATTTCAAGAACAAAAGGGCTATAACTCCTGAAAATATACGGGAAACGCGGAGAAACTTCACGCTGCACAACTACAGGGCACTCACCACATATCCTGCAAATTCCATACTTGTCCATACAATATTAACCGAGATCTAGCCCGGACATGTCACAATTCACAAAGACTTGATGAACAAAGGGCCATAACTCTTGAAAATATACGCGAAACGCGGAGAAACTTCACGCTGCACAACTACAGGGCACTGACCACATACCCTGCAAATTTCATAATTGTCCACACAATATTAACCAAGATCCAGCCCGGACAAGTCCCAATTCACAGAAATTTCAGGAACAAAGGGCCATAACTCTTGAAAATATAAGCGAAACGGGGAGAAACTTTACGCTGCACAACTGTGGGGCACTGACCACATATCATGCAAATTTCACACTTGTCCATACAATATTAACCAAGATCCAGCCCGGACAAGTCCCATTCACAGAGATTTCAGAAAAAGGGCCATAACTCTTGAAAATTATACCGGAACTCGGAAAAAACTCTACGCTGCACAACTACGAGGCACTGGCCACATTCCATGCAAGTTTCAATCCTGTCCATCAATTATTAACTGAGATATCGCGCGGACAAGAAATTCGAAAGGACGGACGGACGTACATGGCAACGACAAGACCCCGCAGCCCAGTGCCTGTGAAGTTATAAGTTTATTTTAATCAACCTTGGTATTCTAGTGACAAAGTGTACACATCACAAGTTTGAAAAAAACTACAGTTACTGTTTGACTCATGAAGTATAGCTGGTACATGTATGAGAATGGTGGATTCTTTGTTATATAGGCCTATATGTATACAAGCATGCTCACATGTCCCCCGTAATCACTTTTCACGCATGTGTCACATGGGAGTGCATTCAGGCAGACCTTAGAAATAAAGTTCAAAAGGTATGATGGAGTCCAAACGAAAAGAGGACGGACGGACAGACACCTGGACAGACGGGGTGACAACAATACTTCTTAGCCCAATCAGGCTGAGGGGTAAAAAATGAGCGGCATATAAATCACGGATGCAGTGGCAGTGTTTTTATTTTTTCAAAAATATGAATACAAAGGTTCCAGCAGTAAGGAGAATGTCCATGAGGCGGAACTTTGTAAAGCCTTATCATTGTGAGTGGTGAGAAGCCTATTACAAAGAGAAGTATGACTGTCCCTACAAAGGTATGATAGCACTCCATTACCATTCAAGTACCTCTGTTAACAGTCTGAGGTAACCCTACAGTGTAATCTTGATTTCACAAACTTTTACACAGAAGCTGATGACGCTAACCATTCGGCCGCAGAGTCTCTCTACCACTGTAGGCATTAAAACTACATTTATTTTTATTTTTCACGCATGTCAGGGGTTTTTTTAGACAAAAATTTTTCATCTACTCCATTTCAAATATTGTAAAACTCAATTTTAATGTCACTAAACTCAATTTTTGGGGTTTTTCATCTAAAAAATGATGAAACTCAATTTTTTTGCCTTTTTCATCAAAAAAATGATAAAACTCAATTTTTATTTTGTTTTAATCGTAGAATGTAAAAAAAAGTTGTGTCAATTCTTGGCATGTCATTCTTGGCTTGTTTTTCTTAAATTTTCCAATTGGATGCCACTAATGGCATCAATGTAGTTTTGCACTGGAATGACACTTATGCAATCAATTTGGTTGTAGGTTGAATTAGATGAAACTGACACCCAACACCGCAAGTTTTTGGACTAATCTTGTCATCGTTTAGCTATTTGGATGTCCTAATTATCTGAATCAAAATTTCACAAAATTTTGAAAGATTGGTGAAAACTGCATAGGCAGCTGCTCTCTGGAATTTACGAAATCTGGGCCAAACAAAGTTGAGGTTGGAAATAGATGCTGGCCCCACAGTTCAATTTCAAACCCAAATAGATCATGAATTTTTATCTTGAAAAAACAGATTCTTGTATTAAATTGGCGAAATTATTGAAACTGTCGTGCTTGGTGGAGAAAGGTAAAAACCAAATTATGTAACTAATTGAGAAAACAACAACTTAAATAAAGCATGATGAACGATTTTAACAAATTCCTCCCAAGCATTCGTGTATTACAATAATTTATTCGTTAGTTTGGAAGTCTTAAACGATAAATTCTCAATTTACCGTAACAAGGGCAGAGGTTGAATGTTGCCGGTTTTCCACCACAAAACACAGGCACTTCGCGTCGACGTGAGGCAGGTATTATACGGGTTCAAATAGAGTTCCAACAGATCAAAGAAGTTGAAAAAATTTCAGCGAACGACAAATATGTTTCATTTGTGTTCGTGTTGAGATTTTCTCGCTTACTTTGGTAAAGCGGAACCACGTGTTGAGATAAAAAAAAATGGCGCTGAAATCATTGTCGGGAACCCTTCATCGAAAAACTAGCAGTTCATTGCCACAGATATCTGGCGGTACTCGACAGCGAATGTTGTCATATGATGGGAGACAACTCTGTTGAAAAAAAATGTTACGACAGTCAACGAACAGAAAAATAATCTCTGCAATAGCTTCCTGAGTGTGTTTCATTTTCACTGGATATCCCATTGACGAAACGCGGTGTCTGCAGCTAAAACAAACATATGGAAACCCGGGAAGTGGCAGAGATGACATGAAGAGTGGGCTCTCACGGACTTTCATTGGCATAGAGACGGAGATGACACGAACAACAACAACAACCTTGTACATTGTAAACTTTCGGTCGCGATCAAACTTTCCCGTGATCGGGGCATTTTCGTTCGCCCCGGTCTTACA
This sequence comes from Hanleya hanleyi, assembly GCA_036873755.1. NCBI lineage: Eukaryota > Metazoa > Mollusca > Polyplacophora > Lepidopleurida > Hanleyidae > Hanleya > Hanleya hanleyi. The sequence goes on from JAVTVY010025289.1 coordinate 29,470, forward strand.
TAAACTCAATCTTTTATGAAAAAAACTCAATTTTTTTCCGCGCCTATGGCGCGCACTTCCCGAAAGCTCAGAAAACTGAATTTCTAGCTCAAAACTCAATTTTGAATACGAAGCTGCGCATCTGAAAACCCCTCGGCTCTGGGCGCCAGCCATTCCTAATGTATTCAATTTGAAGCAAGACTTCAGGGACACCAAGCAGTCAAGTGACAAATATACAGATTATGAAAAATTTTGCCATTAGAAATGGCCTCGAACGTTTCCGTCCAATCAGAGAAACCGGTATTCATTACATAAGTCTGTTGATGCATCGATGACGTATACCAAATTTTACATCGAGCATTTGAAAATTAACAGAGATAGAGATCATTAACGATTTCGCATAAATTAAAGATGGCCGCCCATTCTTCCCGCCACTCAGAGAAACTGATGTGGTTATTCATTGCAAGTCTCTTGATACATGGATGCTGTATACCAAGTTTCATATAGAACACTGAAATGGTATCAAAGATATACATCATTAAAGATTTTGCATAAATTAAAGATGGCCACCAAGGTTTCCGCCCAATCAGAAAAACCAGAACTGTCTATTGATACATCGATGATGTATACCAAATTTTTCAGAGCACTTGAACGGTATCAGAGATATAGATCATTAATGATTTCGCATAAATTAAAGATGGCCGCCCATCCTTCCCGCCACTCAGAGGAACCAATGTGGTTATTCATTGCAAGTATCTTGATACGTCGATGCTGTATACCAAGTTTCAAATAGAACACTGAAATGGTATCAAAGATATACATCATTAAAGATTTTGCATAAATTAAAGATGGCCACCAAGGTTTCCGCCCAATCAGAAACACCAGAACTTTCATTTATCGTAAGTCTATTGATGCATCGATGATATACACCAAATTTTACACTGAGCACTCGAACGGTATCAGAGATAGAGATGATTAATGATTTCGCATAAATTAAAGATGGCCGCCCATCCTTCCCGCCACTCAGAGGAACTGATGTGGTTATACATTGCAGGTCTCTTGATACATCGATGCTGTATACCAAGTTTCGTATAGAACACTTGAATGGTATCGGAGATATATATCATTAAAGATTTTGCATAAATTAAAGATGGCCGCCAAGGTTTTCACCGAATCAGGGAAACTGGTTTGGTCATTCTTTTGAAGTTTCTTGATGCAGCGATGATCTATACCAAGTTTCACACTGAACAGAGAAATGGTACCTAAGATACACAAGATTAATGATTTCGCATAAATTAAATATGGCCACCAAAGTTTCCAACCAATCAGGTCCAGATTCAATAGGGTTCTGGGCCATGAGCATATGAATGTGCAGTGCAAGTTTAGTGTGCCTAGGGTAAGTCGTTCTAAAGATATCTTGGTAACAAGAAAGCTGTGATGGTTTCGCATAAATTAAAGATGGCCGCCAAAGTTTCCAGCCAATCCGGTCCAGATTCAATAGGGTTCTGGGTCACGAGCATACGGATGTGCACTGCAAGTTTGGTGTGCCTAGGGTAAGTCGTTCTAAAGATATCTTGGTAACGAGAAAGGTGTGACGGACAGACGGACAGACGGACGGACGGACAGACGGACAGACGTACATGACGACGACAATACCCTTCGGCCAAATTTTGGCCGAGGGGTAAAAAAACGCAAAAACTCAATTCAAATTCGTTTTCATCGGGAATACCACGATGAAAAACTGTCTAAAAAAACCCCTGCATGCACTTGTTATACCTAGAAGAACTAGGAATCATTGGCTTGTGTTTGATAGTTGTGGCTTGCACACACATTCGTTTGGACTTGCCTCTCTTCCATAAAATTCTTCAGTATCGGAGGTAGAGCTATTCTGGAGCAAACAATGTATGCAAAATGTCACACTCAACAAGTAAAGGCTGTTCTAGAAGGTGCTAAATCCATTTTAGTTTGCTTTCATACCTGCCCCACAACAATCCACATGGCATGCTTCCCCTAACTACAGCTGCTGGCTGTCTCTGCAGCTGTAGCACTGGGAGATACTAGACTCGGCATTTCCCCAGTGAACTGAAGCATGCTTGATAATCTGATAGCCGAGAGGTCCAGCAAGTGCATAGGTCATAATGTAGTGTAATCTGCACTGGGAAACAGTTTAAAGCAATAGGACATGAAAGTCTGATATGAAAATCAACAGGACTGGTTACAGAGGTTGGAAAATAATGCTCTAATGAAATGTTATAAAGATAGGGTGCTGAGTAGCTGTTCGTTTCTTCAAGTGTGATCTTTGTGGTGTTGCTCGAGTACAGGAGTGGAAACTGTAATATGGATGAGACTTAGTCTCTAACAAGCAAATAAACACACCTCATACTTCTATCAGTAATAGACTTCTGGTAGGAAAATTACCTCTTTAATAATGTCACTGAACTGTGCCTCCATGGCCTCCTCTATGTCTTCCGTCACAATATCAGACAGGGATAAATCACCGCTCTCATCCAGTTCATCTAGGCCTGAACAAGAACAACAATGTTTCAGACAATGGCTCAAAAAGTAGGTTTCATGCAATTTTACAGACAGGAGTTAAATTGTAAAAAGAAAAATGCAAAACAAAGTCTTTTATTATGGGAATCCCCGACCAGATTGATAGTACACATGTACGTGCCCAAGCTGGTTTTGATCACATGGCTTTTCACTGTCATTACTGAACAACATAGAATGTTCAATACTCCCTGAAAATGTCTAGTTAACGTGGAACAATTCTGTGCAACACTTTAACAAAGGAAGCAAATGAAAAATGTTAGAAATGCAGAAAATAAAGCAGATTGACATTTTTTATGGCCGTTGTGTCGTAGGTCATAAGTCAAGGTCAGTGTATGGGTGATAACCAGATGGAGGCCACCCAAACTACTCATGCTCTACTGCAATACCAACACAAAGGTTCATATAGGGCTGATAAAATATCAAGTAATGCATTAACTTCCAATGCATGTAATAAAACGATAACCTAAATGGGAATCAGATTAACAAATCTGGTACACTATTCACTAGGGTTTTATAGACACATAAACGTTTTCAGAAGTTTTGAAATTGAGTAAAAATGGGTCTTCTATAAACAGGATTATGGAAAAATTGGGATCCTAGAATTTGGTCTAGAGTTATCGGCACTAAAAAGCTATGTCTGTGGATTCCACTCATATCAGGAACAGATAAGTTTTTTGAGTGACAGGTGACAGCTAACTTTGTAAGCAGTTTTAGCCAGAGAGTTAGGGGCACTGTCTTGTTTATCTGAATTATTGCTGGATTGAAGGTTGTACTGCGTGAAAATATGCTTGAGAGACATCATCGAACGACATGTTCGTCATTGCTGTTGCAATTTTCTGTGAACATCGTGCGAGCATGTAGTTTGAGAGCACAGTCAGGTATTTATTTCAACTGGACACAATTTTGATGGGAGATTTTGTAATCTCCGTGTCACTTTCAATACAGGTTGTTTGATTAGCTGAGTAAGCTTCATTTGGCCAATCACAAGACTTGTTTCATTGAGAATAACCGTCAAAATGTTGAGAAGGAAAAATTGTTAAGTTGGCATCTGCAGTGACTAAAATGGAGTGCTTTTTGAAACAAAACCTTCAGATGAAGCCAGCACATCAGGTACCGATAATTTGTGAGAAGATGAACCTACTAAACATTAACAATGAGGCCTGCATATGAATCTATACTTTGTTCTGCTAGACTATACCCACTCATTTATAGATTTCTTATTGTGTGCAGAATTGATATACATGGATTTCTTTAGCTCTAATTGACTGATCACTGGCAGTATTTCACATCCTAAGGTACCGACACCATAACGACCTGGTGTAGCAATAATTATTAACACCACTCTATCTTTGACAGTAGAAATACGTATTCTCAGTTTTGCACCAAAACATGATCCAACATGAAAAGAGATTTAAAACTTGATAATCGTCCACTAAAATGTATCTACATCTTTAGAAGTTTAGAAGAAAACACTGAATAGTCCAGACAACAGAGCAAGTTCTTGAGATCACCAGTACTTGTCCTGTTTTCAGTGACAGTAATAGATGACCTGCAGCCAAAGATAGATTCACTTTCAATCCAGAGATTGCATGTCAGACTGGTGTGATGCAAGGGAGACAACTTCTACAGTTGAATGAATACCTTTGTTAAACTCATCCAAAATCTCTTGGTCGGGGTCTTCAGTAACATCTGGATTTTCTTCTAACGCATCTCCCAGAGTTGCTTTGGATGCTTCCCCTGTTTGTGCTTCTACCTTTCTGAAATTCAACGCAAATTCAACCTAACTTTAGGAGCTGAAATTCTACCCTCAAATACACTGGAAATTAGGTCTGATAAAGATGTGTGTAGGACTTTTAATACTACATGCCCTGAATCAAGATCGGTATACCAATCGTTCCACTTCATACATAGAAACTCTGATGGTGATTCTTAGATGTGATTCTTACTTGATGCACAATATTTTCTTCTCCCCAGCCTGTGTTGGGACAATTGATCTTGTTTTATTTGTGAACAGTTTGACAGCTGACTTTATTGGTTGTGTGTGAACAGTGTATATATTTTATTATCAGGACTGTGAAAACTTTGACTTGTACTCCAGAAGGAGATGCTCTTACTTAAAGGAATATGATACGATACAATACAATAGCAGATATACGATGTAATATCTTTATTCAAGGCATTTGAAATCTGGTATCTCCTTATTATAGATATGCATCCAAAATGTGGTCGCGGTGAGATGTATGTGTTGGGGAGGGGGGTAAGAAATGAAGTGATACACAATTGGTCATTGCAGTAAATGAGCAGGTTTATGAAAGTTATCGACTTTCCCAGAAATACTAAGATATTATGTCATATCCCTGGTGGCATGAACAAGTTTTGTACCAATTCCATGAATGGTTTGGAGATCAGTGTCCTTGATTTGCTGCGCTCAGATTAGAAAGGGTTATTCTTCAACCATAGGTAAACTGAACCACAGTAAAAATTATCTGTGCCTTCAAATTGGTAGTTACTACACCAGACACAAAATGATTCGAGGCAGCAGTGACCTTTTGATGTCAAAATCACAAGAGTTACTCTTTATTTAAATCAAGAAAAGTTTAATTGAATAAATATCCATGATATTGTGATACTGATAGCGAATGATCACAGCCTGGAGTTCAAGGGAACAATCGTCATTCTAGGGGCTGATAGTGAATGATCACAGCCTGGAGTTCAAGGGAACAATCGTCATTCTAGGGGCTGATAGTGAATGATCACAGCCTGGAGTTCAAGGGAACAATCGTCATTCTAGGGGCTGATAGTGAATGATCACAGCCTGGAGTTCAAGGGAACAATCGTCATTCTAGGGGCGATTCCTTAGTGTTAACTGTATTAGTGTATGTCAGACCCAGATAGCTACTTGAGTGTTTTATGTATGATGAACTGACAGTTTGTGCCTGACATTAATAATGACATACTGCCAATTTACAAACTTGGAATGGAATATAGACACGGTAATACATACCTATCTGTAGATGTCAGTACATTCTCCTCAGAGTTAGACTGGCCCAGCGAGACATCTTTACCCTTTTTTATAACAGATTTTAATATATTTTTTATCGTTTCTTCATTTGTAAGAGAATCCGCAACAAAATCTGTTTGACCTGCGAAGATAAGAAAAACTTCTGAATTTGCAATTCATTTCCTCAAATCTTAAAACATTCATGAAATTCGAAAATGAAAAGATAGTGAATTTGAATTGTTTGTTAAATCAATCACATTCCAACTTTTAATGAAAGTGAACATATATGCACCCACATCAAATGTTATAAGGACTTGATGGAAGAGATGAGTGGAAAGAATTGCATTGTAAAAATTGCATTGTTTATGTGTGTTAGGAATCAAATGACCTGAACATAAAATTAATGTAATACTTAAATCAGAGATGAAAGACAGTTTCTGTTATATTGGTTATTTTGGTTCATTGTTGTAATGATGGAATAAGAGTACAACTGAAGAAATGAATAGATGACCAACCTTTGTTTAATTTTTCAAAGAGAGACTTTTCTTCCTTATGTTTTTCTTCTTCTGAAAATTACAATATGAGAGAAAGTCAATATACACATAAATATAATATGGTCATGATAGGCATAAAGATATTACCGAAATTACAACATCTGTACATTTACAAACAACATGTTATATTCACATGTTTCAATCTGTAACCTCCAAAATTGAGGTATGTAGTGAAGTTGCAGAATGGAAATAATGGGGCATTTGCATTTCAAGTTAATCTCTGGACAATGTTGTCTGGCCTCGATGGCAGTGGGCACCAACACGGGGGCTGGCCGCATGAGCTCCAGTTCATCAATCGAGCAGTTTCGCTATCTGTTTAACCCAGAAAATATATTTAATCGATGGTATATTTTCGACCTGAAGTTGCTAAATTAATATCATAAATGTAAGCTTATTGGTCCTTTCATATAACAGTAGGAATATTTGATCCATATCATCATATTTACATCAGTTATCAAAAGTTTGAATACGAAGCTGCGCATCTGAAACCCCTCGGCTCTGGGCGCCAGCCATTCATAATGTATTCAATTTAAAACAAGACTTCAGGAACACCAAGCAGTCAAGTAACAAATATACAGATTATGAAAAATTTTGCCATTAGAAATGGCCTCAAACGTTTCCGTCCAATCAGAGAAACCGGTATTCATTAAATAAGTCTGTTGATGCATCGACGATGTATATCAAATTTTACATCGAACATTTGAAAATTATCTGAGATAGAGATCCCTAATGATTTCGCATAAATTAAAGATGGCCGCCCATCCTTCCCACCACTCGGAGAAACTGATGTGGTTATTCATTGCAAGTCTCTTGATACATAGATTCTGTATACCAAGTTTCATATAGAACACTGAAATGGTATCAAAGATAAACATCATTAAAGATTTTGCATAAATTAAAGATGGCCACCAAGGTTTCCGCCCAAGCAGAAAAACCAGAACTGTCTATTGATACATCGATGATGTATATCAAATTTTACATTGAGCACTTGAACCGTATCAGAGATATAGATCATTAATGATTTCGCATAAATTAAAGATGGCCGCCCATCCTTCCCGCCACTCAGAGGAACCGATGTGGTTATTCATTGCAAGTCTCTTGATACATCGATGCTGGATACCAAGTTTCATATAGAACACTGAAATGGTATCAAAGATATATATCATTGAAGATTTTGCATAAATTAAAGATGGCCGCCAAGGTTCCGCCCAATCAGAAACGCCAGAACTGTCATTTTTCGTAAGTCTATTGATGCTTCGATGATATATACATGTACCAAATTTTACATCGAGCACTCTGACAGTATCAGAGATAGAGATCATTAATGATTTTGCATAAATTAAAGATGGCCGCCCATCCTTCCCGCCACTCAGAGGAACTGATGTGGCTATACATTGCAGATCTCTTGATACATCGATGATGTATACCAAGTTTCGTATAGAACACTTGAATGGTATCAGAGATATATATCATTGAAGATTTTGCATAAATTAAAGATGGCCGCCAAGGTTTTCACCGAATCAGGGTAACTGGTTTGGTCATTCCTTTGAAGTTTCTTGATGCATCGATGATCTATACCAAGTTTCACACTGAACAGAGAAATGGTACCTAAGATACACAAGATTAATGATTTCGCATAAATTAAATATGGCCGCCAAAGGTCCAGATTCAATAGGGTTCTGGGTCATGAGCATATGGATGTGCAGTGCAAGTTTGGGGTGCCTAGGGTAAGTCGTTCTAAAGATATCTTGGTAACAAGAAAGCTGTGATGGTTTCGCATAAATTAAAGATGGCCGCCAAAGTTTCTAACCAATCAGGTCCAGATTCAATAGGGTTCTGGGTCACAAGCATACGGATGTGCACTGCAAGTTTGGTGTGCCTAGGGTAAGTCGTTCTGAAGATATCTTGGTAACGAGAAAGGTGTGACGGACAGACGGACAGACGGACAGACGCCTCGACGGACGGACGGACAGACGGACAGACGTACATGACGACGACAATACCCTTCGGCCAAATTTTGGCCGAGGGGTAAAAACCCGCTTCATGTTACAAACATAGGGAGAGATCATGAGAAAGAACCGGAGTTAATGCGTTGGCCCACATGCTGTGCACCTGTCACCATCACTGGGGCAAGACAGCATAATGCATTGTCCAAGAATTAATGCGGAAAGGGCGGATTGCGAAGAACTGCATAAAAAATGATTCATGACATATCATTATTGTGTAAATGAAACACTTTAGAGTCTCCTAAATGAGAATTATTCAGAGATTTTCCCTTGTATTTTCTCATAAAAATACATCTGCGTACAACATGTATACAATTGTAGATTTTGTGTACACCATACAGTACATGGGAGTGTGACTAATGTCACAGGACCTACAAAGTAGGGTTTGATATGATTTAAGTGGTCGTAGGAGGCATTGAGACATGTTTTTGCCAATTTTGAGGTTTCTAGGTCACCTAAATTAGATCAGAAATTGGGTCGGAAAGTAGGTCACATTGACCTTGACCCAATTAGGTCAGGCCACACTGACATTGACCTAATCAAGCGCATTTCTGTTGTCTTGGGAGGCATTAGAACATGTTTTTGTCAATTTCGAGGTTTATAGGTCACCTAAGTAGATCAAATTTTCATCAAAAGTACGTCAGCTCAGAGCTTGCTGATAACAGTCCCCTAAGGCATGTTCATGCCAAAAATCAAGGTTCTAATATCAACGGTTCTCCTTATGTTGCTGGAGAAAGGATTCGGATGGACTCACTGACTGACTGATTACCGGACAATTTGCAAACGAGAGCCTTCTTCGTAGGAATATACACACATATAGTTGATGTACACCATCTATACACATGTATAATAAAGAAGAATGGAATGCTGTAACCTCTGGTTTGTGTTGCAATGATCCGAGTGTATGGATGGATTACCTTCCAGATCTATGAGATATTGGTTATAGATGTCATGTGACACAACAGGGTTACAGCTGATAGGCACACTCTGGCTGGGTGATGGAGGTCGGAGGTTAGGGTGATGACATATCTTCGTCGTATGAATAGTGAGTACATAGACACAAGACTCTGGTTCATCTATCCGGGCGATGGAGTCTCCGCTACCCTCTTCACATAAAAACTACAATTATATCACCAGAACAACATTCATGTTCTAGTTCAATTGTTTTACATTGAAACACTTAATGGGTATGGAAACCATAATCCCACTGTATCAGACTCTGTATGGTTTGAATTTCGTACCACCCATGTTCCAGTTCAGTAGATTTTAAATGGACTAGTACATTACCTGGTACGCTGATCCAATGAACTAGTACATGTACATTACCTAGTACGCTGATCCAATGAACTAGTACATGTACATTACCTAGTATGCTGATCCAATGGACTAGTACATGTACATTACCTAGTACGCTGATCCAATGAACTAGTACATGTACATTACCTAGTACGCTGATCCAATGAACTAGTACATGTACATTACCTAGTACGCTGATCCAATGGACTAGTACATTACCTGGTACACGGATCCAATGAACCAGTACATTACCTGTGACACTGATCCAATGAACTAGTACAATACCTGATACACTGATCCAATGGACTAGTACATTACTTGGTACACTGATCTAATGGACTAGTACATTACTTGGTACACTGATCCAATGGACTAGTACATTATCTGGTACACTGATCCAATGAACTAGTACATTCCTGACACACTGATCCAATGGACTAGTACATTACCTGGTATACTGATCCAATGGACTAGTACATTTCTTGGTACAATGATCCAATGAACTAGTACATTCCTGGCACACTGATCCAATGGACTAGTACATTACCTGGTACGCTGATCCAATGGACTAGTACATTACCTGGTACAATGAATTAGTACATTACTTGGTACACTGATCTAATGGACTAGTACATCACTTGGTACACTGATCCAATGGACTAGTACATTCCTGACACACTGATCCAATGGACTAGTACATTACCTGGTACACTGATCCAATGGACTAGTACATTTCTTGGTACAATGATCCAATGAACTAGTACATTCCTGGCACACTGATCCAATGGACTAGTACATTACCTGGTACGCTGATCCAATGGACTAGTACATTACCTGGTACAATGAACTAGTACATTACCAGGTACACTAATCCAATGGACTAGTATGTGGTACACTGATCCAATGGACTAGTACATTCCCTGGTACACTGATCCAATGGACTAGTACATTTCTTGGTACAATGATCAAATGGAATAGTACATTCCTGGCACACTGATCCAATGGACTAGTACATTACCTGGTATGCTGATCCAATGAACTAGTACATTACCTGGTACAATGAACTAGTACATTACCAGGTACACTAATCCAATGAACTAGTATGTGGTACACTGATTCAATGGACTAGTACATTCCCTGGTACACTGATTCTATGAGCTAGTACATTCCCTGGTACACTGATCCAATGGACTAGTACATTTCTTGGTACAATGATCCAATGGACTAGTACATTCCTGCTACACTAATCCAATGGATTGCTTGATAATAGTTAAATAAATAGGCTTGTAAAACCAACTTGCAAACTAGCACATATGCAATGTTATAAATCCCATGCACCAGTTAATATTTTGAGAAATTCGAACAGTTCCATAATGTCATACATATATACGGGTCAGATCTATGTTGCATGTTGTAGATTTTTCTGCATTAGAAAGTAGATATGTGACTATACATCATTATTATAGGTGAAAAGCACATTACCATTCTTAAAATCCAAACTGTCACCTCAGCTATGTTATTATACTCACCCTAACTTCTGATCTTCTCGGTGTCTCTGTGATATCACACTTACTTCCATTCACATATTGTTGACTATGGTACCGATTTAATCGGTTCTTATTTTTGGCTGCAAATTCCTGTGAAAGAAAGTGTTAATATACAGATTGTCCAAATAAATAGAGTTTAGACATATTGATAACATAATGTTATATTGTAACCTATAATGTATGAAGCAGTCTGTCAACGGTGTGAGGATGAACTATTATATGACCACCAATCACCATGCAAGATTCTCTGGATTACAATGTAGTATCCTATCATGTGTACTCGATGTGTGAAACCATTTATATTGTCCCAGGTAACTCTTCCAAGCCATGGAACATTGCATAATATCCGAGTGGTTTTATTTTCAAGTTTCCAGAAAATCCATTCCAAAAAAAAAAATTGCCAATGCCTGCCATGTTATATCAACAGTATTGTACCTGGCCCAATCCTCGATTGTACATATTGATGACTTTTCTTTGATTCTGAATGGATTTTCTTGACACAGATAAATACTCAAAATGATTCTGGACGACGTTTAATCCACGTTCATGAGAGTAATCAGTGCCGCTATAATGGTGATATGTTTGGGGATAGAAATTATCAAGTTACACATGCAACATGAAGCTGCCTAGTGGATGATTCTTAAAGGTGAAATGCGAAGGTTTTCAGATTCTCCTTTTTATATATTATGTTGACTAATGATAGAAATTTTGGTTTATCTACTTCGTTTGGTTTAATTTGAAGTATATTGGCTGTTAGAAGCTTTTGAAAAGTTAGTACCCCACGCCCAGCTGAATTCGGATTCGCAAACTATCATTGCTTATCTTTCCTTGATCATGTTGATTGTGATGTTGCATCAGACCAGTCACTACAAGTATGGATGTTACAAGTTTGGATCTCCGCTCAGGTTTGACATCACAAACCAGCATCAAGCAGGGCAGATAAACGATGCAGATTTCATTTCTGAAATCGAAAACTAGTAGGGGACAAAATACTTAAAATACAACCAAACGAAGTGGATAGAGCCCTGATATTTCTATCATTAACCAGCTCATTAAGAACATGAAAAGGAAAATATGAAAATCTTTTCATTTCACCTTTAAGGGAGAGAGAGAAAGAGCAAATTCTATTTAACGTCACATTCAGCAATATTACAGCTACATAGTGATGAACAACATGAATCTGAAGATCAAATATCGAACTTCACCTTTAAGTGGGTCACTTGGGGAAAAATATACTTACTTTATTAGTTTCATTATTCCAGTCATACTCAGATTCAAACTGTCCTAAATAAATTATATCTCCTGTTATTTTACCATCTGAAATGCAAAGAAAGTACAAATAAACTATAAACATTTTATCAACAATTTACAATATCCACAGATTTTGTGAATGAGTAAGGTGGGCTTGCATGGGGGAGCAAGTTGAATCTAGGCATCAGGGCTTCAGGCCATCCTGTTTGTTGGTGGTAACCTATCATAGCTATCCACAGAAAGATTTTTACTTGCTTGCTAAATTATACCTACATATCATGTATATTTATCTGACCTTTGATATAAAATATATATTTCCTTCCTAACCAGACTTCTGGGACAGGAATGAGTGAGTGAATAGAATTTAATGTCGCTTTCAACAATATTTCAGCTATATCGCGACGAACCAACTAAGCACCACCCAGCCAAGTTGTGTTCCTGCTACTTCAAAGAAGAAATCTTTGAAGCAGCATGGAAGCAGACACCCTCCATCCACCCTATAAAACAATCGGACACATGATCTATTGGGCATAGCAGGTATGGACTGAACACAAATTTGAGACCATATTGATACATGTAATCCCTAAATTGAGGCATAATTGCCTAACATATAACAATGAATGATCAAAAACATCATGTGTTACTGGTCATGTCCAATTACCTTCTACATGGTACTGTCTGATATATTTTCCGTAACAAAACTCATACGTCCACCAATCTTTAACCTGAAAAATCAATTAAATTCATAACTGATGGCAAAAAAAGTTGAAAATTAATTTAATTTATACTTCAAATACGTGTATACATGTATAACAGTCAAGTAGAATGCAGGGCTTGCTTTTCCACAGGAATCCAGTTCCAGTCTGCACTCCAACAAAATAATTCCTGGGAATCCAACATATTTCTGTAAAATTTTAGCAATCTGTATAGAAATGACAGCTTTGGATTGCCATGGATTCTCGTAGAGTGTTGGAACATCGAGAACATAAATTCACCTCAAGTATCAAAGTTTTGGGAATTATACTCTAGATAGCTGGTTCTAGTATGGTAATCAACCTAGTAATTCAATCATAGAAATAGAAATTTCCCGCCATAAAATCTGTGGGTGATAAAATTTATTATAACAGGAAGTTGACAAAATAGTTCAAAATCATGCATTTATAATTCATTATTTGTCATTACTTTTAGAGGGTGATCAAGTTTATTACAACCACCAATAAAATTTTGTCCCCAAAATTGTGGATGATTGAATTTTGACAGGCAGATTGAATTATTAGAGGGATTACCATACAATGGATTGCAAGTGAATTTTGTAAGAGTAATTTATAATAGGAGCACAGTTCAGAGAGATTTGAGACTGGATGAGGAAGCAGATGAGCCCCTTACTTTGAGTAGACATGGTCCAGACTCTAGAGGTCTTAGTAACTCAGGTATTCCTGTCTCTATGGCTATCTTCTCCTCCTCCTCTTTCTTCTTATCTTGTACTGTATGATCAGGAAAACTACACTGATATTGCTGACCAAACTTTGACGTTAAATACACCGCACCAGTGGGCTCATTCTGCATGAACGAAAATGAAACAACTAGTTTTACAAGTTGAATTTGTAACAAAACTGATCAAAATCTCAAGAGAATTATCTCCCTTTGACCACAAACATACATGCCTTGTTTTTTCATCAAAGGACCCCCTTGCATCATTATACAAATCAGTTCCTCTCAGTCTGTAGGTGCACTTGTTTGTTGAAATGTTTTAGAACTCAGAAATCACTCAAACTTGTACAAACAACTTGGCTACATATCATTCTGCAAAAACTTGGTTTCTTGGCATAAATAGTAGGGTTAAAATAAGCAGCATATTTTGTCAATTTTTAGTGTTTTATGCAAGGTATTTCCTATCAGAGCAAAAAGATGACATTAACCAAAATCAGTCCAGTGTTTCTGTGACAAGTATGATATATTCTGCATTACTCCAAAGTATATTTTTGGTTAACATAATCATATTTTTGCTATGATGGGAAATCCCATTTGTAAAACACTAAAAATCGATAGAATAGGCTGTTCAGCATATTCTGCCTGCTTATTATAAAAATCCTATGTATGTCATGAAATCAATTTTTCACAGAATGAAAGAATAGTATGTAGCCTAGTTCGACTGATTGCTGTGTCAAATTTTTTTCTCAACAAATAAGTGCACCTAATTGGGGGATGAACTTGTATAATGATGCCAGGGATTCCTTGTGAGAATCTGAACAAATGTGGAATTTGGGAACATTTGAGCAAGCGTGCAGCACAGTGAAATGAAGGCATGGCGTCAAGACCCTTGGATGCTCAGTTTTGCTATCAGAGCCATTTCCCATCAGCACCTCAGAGCCCCAAGATCAAGGTTGCCTTTTGTCCTTTAAAACAAAATAAAAGATCAGTTATGCTAATTCAAATGAAAAACAAAACAAAACTGAACATATTTTTTTAAATTTTGTGATAATTTTCCACTCATAAATTTGATGCCATTTTTCTCCTGCAATTCCACCAAATCTGCAAAATCGGACAGGAAAATTGCCAGAGCTGATTTGGCTCCTTTCATAAACATCTCACATAAACCGGAGCCATGGGCGGGTGGAGGTGTGGCGGCTGGTGGTGGTGTGCTGTTTTCGCAAACCATGTAGAAGGTGTCTCGGCAGCAGTTTCAGTTTCGACAGAAGTTTTGGAAGTTGTGAATTGTCTCTTTGCTCAGTCATGAAGGGAGATTGAATCAACATGTTGGTTGACATTGCTTTTATCATTGTGTTTCACCCTGTCCACGTAATTGATCAGGGCCTGAAGGAACTGTCCGCTGAGGTAATAGCCTTTAGTTTTGCATCGTAATCTCCTACACAGAATTTACGAATTCCCTCTATAAGCTTATACTGGCTTCAAATCTTGCATTGTAGCTTTGATAATTTGTTATCTACGTTTCATGTACCTTGTACCAATTTTTTTTCTGTACGAGGAAAATGAAGATAACAAATGATAATGATGGAATCTCGTCATATAGGTCTTCAGGCTGACAATTTCAAAGCCGCTTGATTTGGACATTGCGCACGCGGTTGGTGAATCAAGCCAAGGCATGCAGGCAGCGCCATCTATAGCCTCTTGCAGGGAGTTGACAGTGAACTATCATGTCAACAAGATGTTTGTCAAACAGGCACTTGATGATATAAATGCAAACTGAACCTCAAATCTGTTCATGTGATGGGATTACCACGTTTTTAAATTGTATAATTATGTTTCATAAGGGAACATGAGGGATTTATGCAATGTAATGTCAAGCTTTCAAGTTGTTGGTGTTGTTGCTGCATTTAATCCTGGCAAACGAATAATTTGAGATGTGATGACCTACACGTAACCCGAACGACCGTTCGCCACTAGATTTATACACTTTTAGAGAATAAGATGAACAGAACAATGCATATTTTGGCAAAATAGGTTAGCTTCCATCGGGGTGAGTGAACAAGCGAGTGAGTAGGATTTAACAACATTTTCAGATATCTTTCAGTCATATCATGATGGCGCCTTCATGTGCCAGGACATGAGAGTGCCCACAGTTCCTATTATCCTGGACACTGATTAGCCCAGTCAGTAAAGCACCCAGACACTGCTTCCATCAGGGTTGCAGCGCACACAATTCACCTCAGCAATCATTAATTGCCGAGTAAATGCCATAGCATAATCAGTTCACCTCAGCAATATTTAACATGGTGTTGAATAGGAATTATTTTAACATGACTTTATTTTTGCCGAGGTGAGTTTTCCGAATTGTGTGGGCTGGGGTTGCTGATTTGAGCCCCCCCCCCCCCCCCCCCCCTCCCAATACCCCTCTATAAAATCTGAGCCATGACGAATAGCTTGTACACCACAACGAATACCAGCCACTTCAATCGGAAATATTCGTGAAGTTATGCCCTCTCCGAACATACTCATATTTCAACGAATTAAGCCCCAAGCAATGTGTCGTACATTTCATCTCCTCCTGGTTGCTTTGGAGTCTGACGTTCATAGCCATGAATGTTTTGTCTTAAGAGACACCCCATGTTATTTCCCATCTGATTTAAAAAGAGTTTGTCCGCCAGCTACATCTCCGCATAAACTGGTCCTTTATTTAAATATACAGAGATTCCACAAAGGAGGTGTATTGCCCCAAAATGCCATCCATTCATTGGCTGATATTTTAAATGAACAGTTCCAGTAATAACTATCTATCCTACAGCTATAATCTGCCTGCAGGGCCTGGTACGAAGGTACGGAGTATACAGACCTGCATTATGGAGGATGAGTCCCGTGCTTAGTGCATCAGTGGAGGAAACCTATTTAGTCATGTTGGTTGAGGGTTTATATGAGGATTCACATCAATAATATTTTGCTACTTGCATGGGAGTTTGGGTTGGTGATTTGGCATTAATCATATTTCATGTATTTGGTTGAGGTTTAGGTGGGGTTTCAATTCAATATTTTGCCCAAGGGCAAGGGGTTAGATAACCAAATATATGCGACTCAGTGTATAGCCACAACCGAGTCGCACATCGTTATTTGGGATGTTTGAAATAGCATCATCTCCTTGGCCAGACAATGTACCCTAGCAGAAGGCTGTAACAATGCATTTAACAGTGTGTAAACATAGCTAACATACTTATGATGACATACAAATCTTTGTAATAGTCTGGCAACATGAGAATATGGATATTCGCAGTCGCTGCAGCATTGGACTCAGAAAATCTTCCCTGTGTACAAGATGAATCAGTCACGACCACCACCTAGCGGGCAGCACTCTTCAATTAATGGAGATATTTTCATCTCTAAACAATGTTGATCAGACAGCTCATCATTTTCGCAGTTCAATGCTGCAGCGACCACGGTGCAGATTCTACAATTAGAAATATCCATATTCTCATGTAGCCAGACTATTTTAAGGATTCGTATGGCATCATAAGTATGTTAGCTACGTTTACAAACTATTAAATGCATCATTACGGCATTCTACATTATCTCATGATCTTGCCAAGAAATTGACGCTATTTCGAATGTCACAAATAACGATGTGCGTGGCTACATACACTGAGTCACACACTCATATTTGCTAAGTCTCCACTGGGGCTGTCGGGGGGACTCTTCAATTAATGGAGATATTTTCATCTCTAAACAATGTTGATCAGACAGCTCAACATTTTCGCAGTTCAATGCTGCAGCGACCACGGTGCAGATTCCACAAGAAATATCGCTTGACTGATGCATAGGCCTATGGAAGGTGTTGTTGCTGTCAAAAAAAACCCCCAAAATTGCCACACGTTTAAAAATCAGGGAAACATGGTGCAGGTATTGATCGATTACCTTTCCCAAGACAACTGGGCTATTCAATATGTCTATACCATAATGCACTGATTTCAGTTCATCGATATCAAGAAAACCTCCAGTGAATTTCATAAAAGAAATTGTAGTAAAGACGACGAAAAAGTTTGTTTTGGCAGCCATGCTTCATTATTGGCGCATGCTCTCTGCGACCGGCGTGAATCAGTGGTTATGGTGCATTGTGGTCACTGTCGGAAACCTTTTTGTAAACTCACATGTATCGGTGGCGCAACAGACGACGGGGGTTCCCGATTTTGAGAGAGAATTCTTGATCGCGGGAAAAATGAGGATGGTGGATGGGGTGACAGTTAAAAGCTGAAAAAAATGTGATTGACACAGAAATAAGAAAATGTGTAACTCTTTGCAGAGAAACTTACCAAGGTGACGCAAATGGAGTTGGGCTTTAAAATGAATACAGAGTAATTCTTCGATAATGACACTCGCAACACACACAATGATAAAGTTCTGAATGCGCGTTGCATGATGAACAACAACAACAACAATTTAGGATTGAGAAGTTGATTTTTTTTTTGGTCGTAACAAATAAATAAAGGTACTCACGTAAACAGGGAAGCCAGGAGAGCATGATAACATTTACCATTCAAGTGTACAACAAGCCAAATGATCACAACTGGTAAAAGAAGTTCCACATTCACAGAGCTTAAAACGTGAAATCGCCATCAAAAGTGCAAAGCGGAAGTTACGTGTTCAAATAGTTCAATCTTGAACGTCGCTCGCATGGGCTTACTCCGTTCAACTCAGCCCATTAGGGAACAATGGTGCAGATTCCCCACAGATTCTATGGGGGCGCTGTGGACTCGATTTTCTCGGAGTTCGTCCGGCTTTTAGCTCTGCTGTTAGGCTTCCTCGGTGCATTTTGCGCACTGCTCATTATGCCACGTCCGACTTACCTGGAAAATCTCGATAGACTGATCTTTGCTCAGGTAGAACCGGTTTTGGCAGGTAAAAGGCAGCCAGATTGAAACTGGATTTGCGTGACGTCAGCTGAAGGTATCCTGCACGAAAAATGCATAGTGTTAAAAAAATAACACACGACAAGAATTAGCCATCGGAACAGGACGTACAGTCATTTTTAGAAGAATGACGTAGTATAAACGCGGTCAATATTCCAGATCGTTCAATATAAAAAAACTATGAGTGGTAACCAGCCCACAGGTGAGAAATTATGAACATGGGGGGAGGCTGTCTTGCTGTCAACAAATTTCAGAAAACGATAAAACCACTTATGAATTAATGTGTATACTAAACGTCAATAAAGGTGGTCGTCATGCTTTTTACGCTCCTTGTCTCGCAGTACAAACTGGTCGTCTGTCGACGGGTTGCCATGAACGCGCAATATTATAGCGAGGCTTGCGAAGGGGGGGCTCGGCACTGAGCGTGACACCAAAGACTAGCTTCGTTTCTTGGGCAATACGCATACAAAGCGTTTGAAGCAAGGAAATTCGAAATGACCTGCCATAACACATCATCGGTTGATTAATAATAACAATACCATTACTACTTCGGTTGGATCTCTGCAGTATGCTGTAACAGAGTTTTGATATTGTCACCGTAATAATAATCATTGTGATTGTAATTTACATGTGTTATGTTGTTTAAAATGGTACCTCCTCATCTGAGTGTTTGTACAATAAAAATTCAATTCAATTCACTAGTCTACACAACACTAGCCCATGTACAAAGACGCTCAGGAAACAATTCTGGGGTGAGAGTTCCATTCAATCTACCCAAATATCTATGACTGCGCAATAACTCGCCAATTCAATTCGTACAAGGCAGTGCAAAGATACAACATAAAATAACAGACAGATTCAGTTGGATATGTACAATGTTTTAAGTTCGTAACTGCATGCAATGAGAAACATAACCACAGACAGTTCCGCATAAAGACCGGAAATTATTGTCATCATTGTATGTTATTTTGATTACTGATTATTATTATTCATGATTACTGGCAACATAAAATGGTCGAGAGCACTTCTGGTGTACGAGTTAAATTGTGAGCATAACAGTTTTGTTCAGTCAACCACACAGACAAAATACGTTATTGAGAATAATCATGCAATAGCTGAAAATCAAATTCCGCAAATTATAAATACAACACAAGGCCACCCACGTTGTCTAAATGCTGAATTACACGACCAGCTTCCAGTTACACCACGTGAACAAAATCAGGAGTTCTGTAAGTAACAGTTTATCCACAATGACAAACATCTGACAATAGTGCAGATATTTCATAACAATGGTATAGAAAGAGGAAGCAACAGTTTGCATGCTACAGTAAAAAGTCGGTCAGATATGTTAACCTATTTAACTTTCTCATCTTCTCCAGTTGGGTCGTATAACCTCATACTATAGTTCACACAAATGACCTGCTAGCCTATATGACATATCAACATGATCAAACATCCACCCCACCATTGCACTGAAATTCAGGTCTTCCTTCTCATAAAACGCGCCGGTCAGAAACCAGACAAATTCAACAAGCTGAACCCTGCTGACATTTAATTTTGTGATACTGAATGTGACGATGGGCTGGTCACGTGTCGGACGAGTCAAAGTGAAAGCAAAAGGTTGGGGGAGGGGGGTGGGGGCGGGGATTGCGTGATGAATTCTGCTAATTCTTCCTCCAACATGATTACATACACCTCCTGTCTATTTATGACATGATATACGTTGAGAGGTTGAAATAATTCAAATTTCCAAATCACGTTTCACCGCCTTTACCGTCGTTGGGATTTGATTGAAACCGCCCGATGGAGATGAGAGTAACAACGACAGGGGGCAGGGGGCTCCAAACATTGTTTAACATCGTATAAGATTGTATAGTTGTATACAGCATCGGTATGTAACCAGCTAGACCTCTGGAAACAATATGTACCTGACTACTTGATAACATTAATAATCCATCATCAGGGGTGTCGGAAGCCAATTGAAAGTGGAACGGCCTTACGAGTTAGGGCCGGCGGAAGCAATTTTTCACTGACTATCCTGGCACTTTGGGCATAGTCCAGGGGCATAGGCATAGCCTAGATCGCAGGAGACATGTTCTGGGCGATTTCTGGCGATTAAAATCACACTGCAATGAAGTATTTTTATACGCTCGCCAAAAGGCGGACGTATTATGTGATGGCGGTTTACGTCCGTCTGTCTGTCCGTCCGTCTGTCCGTCCCTCGTGTCCGGTCTATATCTGGGACAGTTTTCTATCTACAGTTCTAATTTGCAGGAAAACTACTGTTTTCTTGTGTTTGACTATTGTCGATTTCAGTGTGGGATATGGGAGCTCTGGGCTCTTGATTCACGCTCAACTAGAACTTACCAAGACTTAAACCCGATTTAGTTTATCATTCAGTATAAGATGTTTGTCTATGCTTCATTCTCAGAAGTACAAAATTGTAGTCGAGCTACCAATTCGAATGAAGGCTGTTAAACAACCTTAACTTTTCGACTAATGTAATTTGAGGTAGATGGGTGTATATTGAAGCCCCTTGGGCTAGTTCTTTCCTAATCCTTTTACCATGAAAACGCAATCGCTTGTGGTTTTCTGCGATGCTGAATTACAAAATATATGTACCGTATAGTAAAGTAACATAGATACATGGTACAAAATTCATTCCAGATGTAGCGCCGTCTAAATTGAGTATTTAAAAATATAGATAGCAACGCTGGCTATATGTCTGAAATAATACAGATGGCGCTCGTACTTTTTATAAGGGGCCATGTAACTGCTAACAATGAATTATTTCATGGACAAGGGGACGGAAAAAGGAAAACAACTGTTAGAAAAAGACTCTACCCCGTCTGACATTATAGTAACTTTCACGGAAATTACCCGGATATTAGAGTACTTGCGGCAAATTTATTGGCGGGGTTGGACATCTTACTTTCCACAATGAAAATTGTCACAAGAAGGCTAGTCGGTGTTTAGAGCTCCTAACAAATTCACTGGCGCTCTAGACCGATCAGTCTTCTTCAACTTGGAAGCTATAAAAACTTCCTTTTGTATTAGGTCTCCCCAACTATGTTGGGAGAGACATGTAGTGTTTGTGCTGTCTGTCTGTCCGTCCGTCCGTCCCCAGTAGTAGTATCGCCGCAAAGATGGTAGCATTCACCCCTGTGCACTTAAACTCGAGGAATAACTCTTGATTTTCCCAAATCGTCCGACAGGGGGCGCCACCAGCTCAAGAGAGCTCCCCGCAAAATGGAGGTAACTCTTGATGTACTTTTGGCAAATTTTGGCAAATCTTCCCTGATTCGAACATTTGCATGTTAAAGCTATTAAAGAAGGGGCATTTGGTGAGCTGGGTGCGGGGTTGAGATATGCCATTCTGCGCATGAGCGGTGGACAAATGGTATGGAAATAGACGTTTTGGGATTTGGGGAGCCCCTAATGTTCCTATGGAGCAGTATGAGGTATCAATGAGAAGCCTATTTGAGGTATCGTTGTAAAGGATACGTGAGGGGGCATCCGGTTGGACTAGTATGACGTGGAACGGACGTCATTTTGCGCATGCGGAGTAGTCAAAATGTATGGAAATAGACGTTTTGGGGTCTAGGTGGACCACCAATGGTGCAATGGCGTTGAGTGAGGTATCAATGTAAAGCAGTCATGAGGCAGCATCCGCCTGGACTAGTGTGTTGTCCGTGTTCGACATTCTACGCATGCGCAGACAGGAAATTGTGGGAAAAGGGTATGGAAATAGACGTTTTGGAGTCGAGGTGAGCCCCTAGTGAACCGATGGGAGTCTTATGAGGTATCGTTGTGAAGAATTGGTGATGGAGCATCCACCTGTCGTTCGTGCTCAACAGTTTGCGCATGCGCAGACGGGGAATTGTGGGAAAGTGCATTGGAAGGAACGTTTTGGGGTGAAGGTGGGCCACTAATGGTCTGATAGAGTCGAATGAGGTATCAATGGGATGCATACGTGAGGGCGTATCCGCCTGGCTTGATGGGTGTTAGGAATATCGTTATTCTTCCAACTTGCTATCTGATGGGCTGTATTCTCTCACCTTAATGGTACTTACGTTATGGTCTCGACCATCTTGAAAGAGATGGGCACTACATTCTTGCATCTTTGTAGAAGATGGGTTATATAGTGTTGCATCTTACTAGTAGTCTTCGTTATCTTGAAAAAGATTACCGGTACATATATTGTCCTCCACCTTATAATGTATTGGGATATATTCTTTCCTCTTGAAAAAGATGGTCATCAGTTATCTCCCATCTTTGTTGTGGATGGGTTATATTCTTCCACGTGTTGATGTTATATCATCCTCACTTCGGGTGAGGTTAATTATTGTTTCCATCCCATCCCTTGCCATGCCATCATCAATCGATCTATTTTAACTTTTACACTTTAGGGTCACTTTTAGTGTCATGAGTGTAAAGCATTTTAGATCCCCATCATCCACTTTTAAAGTTACCATTGCAACAACCTTCATCCATTGTGTAGCTTTAATTGTCATCACTTTCAGAATTTTGAAATATTTCATCAGCCATCATTTGAGGGAGGTTTTGCCACCTCCATCTTGACGGTAGATCTTGTATGTTCTCTCCCATCTTGCGACAAGTTTGAATATATTGTCTTACATCTTGCTAGTAGATGGGCTATGTTCTTGCCAATCGAAATGTTAGTTACGTTATGGTGTTGCCCGTCTTGAAAAAGATGGGCTCGGCATTCTCGCATCTTTGTACGAGATGAGTTATATAGTCTTCCATCTTGCTAGTAGATGGTGTATAGTGTTCGTTATCTTGAAGAAGACAAAATATCTTGCCCACCATCTTGCTATTTGATGGGCTATCTTCTTTCCCCATGTTAATGGTAGTAACGTTATGGTGTTGGCTATCTTAAAGCTGATGTTGACTAGTTTCCTCCATTTTGGCAATACATGGGTTATGTAATCCTCCATCTTGCTAGTACATGGTGTATAATGTTCGTTATCTTGAAAAAAACAAAATATCTTCTCTTCCATCTTGCTATCTGATGGGTTGTATTGTCCCATCTTAATGGTACCTACGTTATGGTCTTGCCCGTGTTGAAAAAGATGGCCATTACATTCTTGCATCTTTGTAGAAGGTGGGTTATATAGTCTTCCATCTTGCTAACTGTTGTATAATGTTCGTCATCTTGAAAAAGACAACATATCTTGTCGTCCATGTTACTATCTGATGGGCTATCTTCTTCCCCCATCTTATGGTAGTTACGTTATGGTATTGGCTATGTTGAAACTGCTGGTCATTAGTTTAGAATGCTTTAGAATAGGTTAACCAGAAGACTATTTTGTGAAGTGATGTGACGCAGTCAGTATGGCGGCACCTCTTCCCACTTCCCAAATATGTGTTGTAATATAATCTTCGTTCAGTCTTACTAGTAGATGGTGCATAATCTTCGTTATCTTCGAAAAGACATGTCTTGTCTTCCATCTTGCTATCTGATGGGCTATATTCTTCCCCATCGTAATGATAATTACGTTTGGTGTTACCTATCACTAGGTTTTATTCCATTTTTTTACTAGATGGATTATGATTGGCTATTCCGTCCACCATCTTGATATTAGAGACCATGTTGTGTTTTTGGAAACAGTGCCAGATCGAAACCTCATTTCATATTTACGCTTTCCTTCATATCTGCTGTGTGTTAATAATGTATGTGAATCAATTAACACCATGAGATACGAGGCATGGGGAGTGTATATGCTTGGGTATTCATTATGCGACCGTACTTTTGTGCACGGACATTTTTGAACATTAGTACTAGATCGAGCAGGTGAGTATTAAGTCTATCAAGATGATATAAACCTTCAAAGGTGAATTACAAGAAACGTTACATTATCGATTTCCTCCGACGAGAGAATAGGATTGTTCAACAGAGGAAGTCTGTTAGGGCCTCTCTCTAATTTTAGGCAACGTAAACACTAATTTCTCCCTTTATATTGTATCCCAGCATGGCCACTTCAGTACGCCTATGATGGCGCAGTACTAAGCCTTTGGAATGTTGCAACTGACTTCGACCACTATTTCTTGATGGTCATGTTTGTACGACATCATTGCATTACCTTTAAGCAAACAAGACTCCTTCTTCAGAATACCTTGCCCGATTTGTGTTTTTCCCTGTCCAATTATTGTTCTTATTTCCCTGCCATATGTATAGGCCTACAAGCCGTCTCGATTGTAGTTAATACAGACGATGCGCATTTAATGTTTTGCGGGTGCACCAATTTAATTGAAACAGAAACTACATTGTTGAGTGTGCATCTGATTTCATTGAAATTGGCGGCTGCAAAAGCTGCGCTTTATTTACTGGAATCTATACATGCAGCAAATATATATGTGATCTGCATGAGCTTGGAGGGCAGATAGCAGACAGCCACCGACCGCCAACACCGATTCCATGCTGTTTCAAATAATTAGAATTATTCAATATATGAGATTGGAATTAGTGGCCAATCTATTCCATTGCAATTTTCAATCAAATAGATGGAATATTCAATCTATTAGAATAAATTTTCTATCTAGAATACATTCATTTTATCGTTTTCAATCTATTACATTGAATATTTTCAATGGAATAATAGATTGGTCAATAATTTCAATCTGATAGATTGAATTTCAATATAATTATTTTACAGTCTTCTTCCTGTCACTTAATACACATATAAGGAGAACGGAATGTGTGTATATACTACGCCTTTATTTCCCAGTATTTTATTTGTACATCAATTCAATATTTGGCAGTACCACTCCTCGCTATCCTCAAAGGTCGTCGTTATGTCAGGAGTTCACGCCCTTCCCCATCTCGCGATCTGCTCACTTGTGACAAGACAGTGCGAAGTCTTTCCTGTATCTCTGTGAGGAGATTCTTGTGCAGATCTGGTCCTCCATCTTGTCGAACTTTTCAAGTGGAAGGTAACGTATGCAAATCTGCTCCCATCGTCGGTTGACATCAGCTCTACAATGAACCATAACATAAATTTACTTTAATGGGTCCTTCTAAACTTGCCTTGGCATATTAGTTCACACGTACAGCCCCGTTTTTCGCGTATTTTTCCCATTTTCAAAACCAATTCTGACCCTCTACTGCTGTGGCTAGATAAACATCTTACAAATATTCTACGACATTAACTTCAGAAAATCTTTGCGAAATAAAGACAAATCTTACCTTAGACGACGAACATCAGTGAAATCCAAACGACGGTAGACTGCGCGCGCGAAAAACGTTCCAAATTTACGCTCGGTTACATGTTTTCAAAAAATGGTATCGTGCACGGAAACGGACTGAATTGAATCCGCTCAAAAGCATGCATTCCAGGAACAAGAAACCGCGATGGAAATAAAAGCAAATTCTACGAATTGAGATCACATAAAATATCACTTGCTTTGATTCCAGAATATTTCCCTCCTTAATATATGAAAATGTGTACAGTTCAGTATGTGAATAAATGTTTAAATGATATAATGTTGTTAAATCTGTCAATACAGCGTTTGCTCATTAACGCCACTACTTTTTTTGGTGAGAGAGTGGGAAGAGAACTTATATAAATATTTCTATCTACATTTCCATCGCGGTTTCTTGTTCCTGGAATGCATGCTTTTGAGCGGATTCAATTCAGTCCGTTTCCGTGCACGATATCACTTTTTGAAAACCTGTAACCGCGCGTAAAATTGGAACGTTTCTTGCACGCGCAGTCTACCGTCGTTTGGATTTCACTGATGTTGGTCGTCTAAGGTAAGATTTGTCTTTATTTCGCAAAGATTTTCTGAAGTTAATGTCGTAGAATATTTGTAAGATATTTATCTAGCCACAGCAGAGCTAAAAGCCAGACGAACTCCGAGAAAATCGAGTCCACAGCGCCCCCATAGAATCTGTGGGGAATCTGCACCATTGTTCCCTAATGGGCTGAGTTGAACGGAGTAAGCCCATGCGAGCGACGTTCAAGATTGAACTAGTGTTCAAAGAGAACTTCAAAGCAAGAGAAATAACTCTGATACCTGTTCAGGTGAAAACAATTGGAGGGCCGGGTAGCTGACGTAAGAAAATTATGTTCTGTGTGTTGACTCAGCATACTGTGTAACACAGGTGAGTCCCACCCGTCGAGCGCCTCACTGTTTTTTTCCCCGGGAAAGTGGAAGAGCGGGTCTATAAAATGTTTCAAGGATTACAGACGATTTACAGGGTTTTAGAAAGAAAGATTTGTACAGTTGTTCATCCTATAATATTAATATTAGTCCTTATGATATTGCTTACTCCGGCGCGCTCGAAAGCCCTTTGACGAAAAATATGATTGCGTTTCCTTTGCGTTTCGGTTCAAGGCTAATGGTTCCAGATTTTTCAACTCGTTCCATTCATTTGTGTTGTTCGGGGACCTCGTGGATGACGTGTCTTCAGTCAAAACATGTCAAACGGGTTTTGTCAAAGGTCAAATCATTGGTCATCGGATCGCTGACGTAACATTTCCTGATTGCAATTTATCAGGCTGCGCAACAATCGACGCCCAGACACAGTCTTCACAATCCTAACAACATAGCCTACCGTCCCCCCCAAAAAAACACGGACAAAAGCCCCAGCGGAAAAAAAGCTTCAAATAGTTATTTAAGGTGCATGTGCAATACATTAATGCATGGACGTGTAAATTTTATCAAATGAGTGCAAGCAAGAAACAACAACAAGAATGGGGAATATTGCCAAACTATCACTTTTGGCCCATCTAAATTATACACAGCTAAAAGAAGTTCCTGCAAAAATACAGACAAAGGTTACTATACAAATATTGGTGAAAGTAATTAAGTTTTGACCATAAAGTTGACCATTAATTTTAAACAATTTCCCAAATTTATGTTTGTATTTAACATGATGATAAATGTGGAAAAAAATTATGAATTGTGTAACTCATTGCTTAACTTGTGAGCGGCTCACGTTTCTTAAACTTGCGCCGGAAAGCCATTGTCAGCGGCTTCTTAATAGCCTTATCTAAACACACCTGTGATTGGATGTTTCGGCCTCGGTAGCGAAAAATTGACCAATTAACGCTTTCGTGATACATGAATCACTGGTAGCATTCTTTTCAGCCTCGATTTCGACTTCATGACGTCGGGAATCTCCAAATAACCTCATGTCATGTGACAATTGAGTGGGAAAACTCCAAACATGGTGGCTGCAGTCGTCGTATGTTGTGTTTTTGTTTTCTCCTGACTAGACAACATACAAGTTCAAGAACGGTTTCCATCATCAGTTTTTAGCTCATCTGGGCCAAAGGCCCGATGGGCTAATGTCATGGCCTGATTGTCCGTTGTCAGTCGTCCGTTGTGCGTTATGCGTAAACATCTTCTTCTCTGAAACCGCTTGGCCGATTAAGGCGAAACTTGGCATGCATGCTCCCCCCAATGAGTACACCAGAATTTGTTCATGCGGTGTTGATATGATTTTAAATATGGCCACCATGGTGGCCATCTTGAATTTGCCAGTGAAATTTTGTCATCATTATTTTTCGGTAACTACTTCATGGATCTTTCTCAAATTTGGTACACCAGTCCCCCTTTGGGTCTAGTTGTACAGCATGTGTATACTTCAGTCCAATTTGAATATCCAATATGGCCACCAGGCGGCCACCTTGGATTTCCCGATGAAACATTGTTATCGCGATTTCTCAGGAACTACTTCATGGATCTTTCTCAAATTTGGTATACAGGTTCCCCTTGGGGTCTAGTTGTGCAAGATACCTTTTCTGGCCCGATTTGAAAAATCCAATATGGCCACCAGGCGGCCATCTTGAATTTTCCCATAAAATTTTGTTATCATGAATTCTCAGCAAATTACTGCATGAATCTTTGTCAAATTGGGTACACAGGTTCCCCTTGTGGTCCAGTTGTGCAAGATACCTTTTTTGGTCCATTTTGAAAATCCAATATGGCCGCATTTTGAATTTCCCATGAAACTTTTTTATACTGAAAACTCAGGAAATTACTGCATGGATCATTTAGTGTTCAGGGGGGACAACACAAGTTAGAAACTCATCTATTGCAGTTCTTCAGTAAAAATTTCTTACAGCTACTTTCTCCAGTTGTAGCCAGATGAGCTACAGTGCCATGGCACTATCTTTATTTATATAAAATCACCAAAGCATCAAGGATTGTAAAAATATATAGTTTACCCTAATACAGGCCTCATGAAATGCGACAAATGAAAGGGGTTTTCCAAACATGGCGTCACCAGCCGATGTGATCGACGTAAGTTGTGTGGGGTTTTTTCTCCCGACTTGAAAAAAAAAACAACCTAAGTTCAAGAATGGTTTCCGTCATTTGTTTTTATTTATTTGAATCCCCAAAGCATCATGGATTGTAAAAATATATAGTTTACCCTACATGTATCTCCGATACCCATGGAAAAATTAGCCATTATCATAACCACATGCGAAAATTAATATTTTTGCAAAATTTATTCCGTCCAGTAGTGAATATTTATTCCGTGGGCAAAGGTTTAAAATTAATATTTCAACTAATATGGTTAAAAATTAATCGCCTTTACCAATATTTGTATGGTAACCTCCCTAGCTTTTGCTGTATTTCACAGGAGCCCAGGGGTTTTTTCAGCCACTTTTCCTTTATCGAACTAAATTTTTGAAATTAAATAAAGTCAATTTTTTTTGCGCACCTTCGGCGCTCAAAATAAGTACAAAAACTCAATTTTCCAAGTTTTTAATCTTTCAAAAAAAAAAACAACCTCAATTTGTCAAGCTTTTAATCTTTCAAAGAACAAAAAAACTCAATTTTTCACGATTTTGATTGGGGGGGTAGGGGGAGGGGCACACATTTGATCGGAATATCTGATATGTTTTTATGTTTCATATCTTGGTTGTTTTATCCAATTTAATACAAGAACACCAGATATTTTCCTGTACAATGTACCTCTTCTAACTTCTGACCATCATCATGTTCTGACTGACGTCCAGTTCTCAATGATTTAGGGTGTTTGCCTTGCATGGCCTATTCTTCGAATCATATTCATGCAACCTCATTCTGTGAACAAGCAAACAATCTTTCTATTAGGCATAAAATCAGGACACGCTTATATATAAGCTTCCCGTCCAACTACGTATACATAGCAACAACACCACCAGCAAACGTTGGGATCGTGAAATTGCACGTTTTTATGATTGTCACAAATGTTGTGTTGGAAATACATTTAACTGAAAACAACTTTGAAGACTACTTTAACTCTTTCCCCCATCTAGACTTGTGAGGAATTTTCTCTCTCTGCCCCATAATAGATTTGTAATGGCGTAGGTCTTCAACCCATGGACTCATTTCAATTTTCATACTTCTCCAGCGATGTAAAATATTCCGTTTTATGTCCCATGTCATGTGGAGAAATATTTACCCCACAGACCCATTCTGCGTAATTTGTTCACGTTTTATACCAATATCAGCAACATTTATTCTAAAAATAAGTAATCTTGTGAGAAAATGTGTTGTCTGCTTTACTTCTGTTGGAAATCACGAAAAAAGCGAAGAAATTGTCGCATTTTAGCTACGTTTTGCAGCGTTCTCTTCCTGCTTTCCGGCTACCATTCGCATGTTTCCATATACCATCGTAAAGCTAATTCTCCGTAGGATCGAGATTTGGCAGTGACATCACAAGATGGCAGGTCTAGAACGAACTATAACTGTTTTAATCCGATATACCTTCCATACAGGAGAATAAAGACAGTAATAAATATTCATAAGGTGAAAGTAACACAGCTCACTGATTGGCCAAGGTTGAGCGCGGCCGACGTGATTGGAGGAAGAGGTCACGTGGTGACTCGGTCACTGTCGACAAAAGGCCGGCTGAGAAAGAATGGCGGCTAAACACATTTACGGCGAAGACAGCAGGTCCCGGGAAAATATATAAAATAAACTTGAAGATTTGAAGAGCTAGTCATCAAGGTTAGATACTTTGGTAGTTTATGCTCGCATTACGTGAAATATTCAGGAATTTGGAAGCAGATTTTACTATTTTTCGAACGTTTGTCTTGGAGCAGATGAAACAAATTTGTTGTCAAATCGCGCATTTTCCATCGATTATTTCTGTTCTATCCCGATTTCATTTTACCCTTGCCATAAAACATACCAACAGTCCATATATGTAGTCAGATTTATTGAAATTGTGGCTTTCTGAAAATGTATAGTTTTAATTAGATTTTACTCAAAAGCTGGGACGAGTATAGAGGGATATGAAACGCGGCTCCTCTCTTTGAACTAGAGTTTGTCTCGCTAATTGATATGTTAATGAGTGATTAGTGATTATCATTGGTTAATTAGTACGCCTCGTCACTGATTGGCTTTTTGTGCGCAAAAGACCATCACGTGTGCTTCGCTGTGAGTACCGCCCTGGTTCGCTGGCCAATGCTGGGCGAATACACGTGCTTGTCAACTAGGCTCCATTAACGTGAACGCCAGTCAACTCAATTTAGGCCAAGATTGGTGACCAAAAAACTTCCTTTACAGCTTAACGAGTGGCAAAAGGAATACATCATGCAAACGGCAAGAAACAAAACTAGTGTATGGAGAAAAAAAATCTAAAAAAACAAATGACCCAAAAGAGTAGTTCAATCACAAAAATGTACAAGAATTGTGAGATTTGTTCAGAATTCTAGATATTTGACATTTTTACGATTTTCACGAGCAATTATTTACAAAAACGAAAATGGAAAATTAAAACATTTTGCATACTGTCAATGGCATGCGTGCATATTTTGTAAAAAGTAGCACAGATATACTTCAAAGATTGAGATTTAAAGTTTGATCACAAAGAAGGAAAAAAATGAGTTTTTCCTTCCCACTCCGTCCGCTCATTTATCGGCAGCGCAGAGCGGTTTTTTCGATATGCATCTTTTCGATGAAAATCCCTCAAAAGTTTCTTCTCTCAAAATAGTACCTGTCTCGATCAAATAATCTGATGCCAATTGCTGCAGAAGAACGTCTATAAATCTGGTAAAATCTGGAATGAATTCGTGAAGAAAACTAGGCGATGCAAAGGCTCACGCGCGTAGAGCGCGAGACATACATTCAGCGTGAGCTCGCGGCGGCGCCTTTGATGTCGGGGGTACGATTCATATCCCTTTAATATTCGTCCCAGCTCAAAGTAAACGCCAAAAATTGCAAGAATAATCGACCACGTGGGAACTCAAGTGACTCATCAAAATCTGTCTTCATGGGTTAGGCGAACACTCGTCAAAACACGCTTCATGGGGATCTACACAAGTCGTCAAAACTTGCTTATATGGGGGAAAGAGTTAAATGGTATATAAAGGGCCTTGACAAGTATTTAGTCCCGAGAGATCTTCAAATCCGAGTGGGTAAAGGCCGAAAACGAACTCTCAAAAAACGAAAATGCCATCGGACTGATCGCGAACACTTGACAGGGATATATACACATCTTTGAGGATTTACAGGGATAAATAGGCGAAGTTTATGAATTACGACCACTTATATTGGTCTACCAAAAACCTTTGCTCGTTTATTTTTTGGAAGCCTTGAATGCTCTCTGTGAAGGTTCCCTACTGGCGCCAGATGGTGCTAGTGTGAATGCTTCCACGCGGTTGTCAAATGGAAAGTACACTTGCGTGAAAATGAAACCTGGGACGTTTGGAGTTATTTAGCAGATAATTTTGATTTGGATTCATTCATAATTAGAATGACAAACAATTTTCCCAGAGACAGCCCATCAGGAGAAGTAGAATTAAGCGGTAAGAAATTTATGAAAATAAAAGTGGATCGTTTCTTCTGAGACATTGCCTGCATGAGACTAGCCCCAGCTGGGACCTAATGATAGTGTCATTAGGTCCCACATACATCCTAGCCACCATCGTCGTTTAGAAGCCCGAATCGTATAAACAATGATTTAGTTGCTCCTTACCATGCATTTTCCGATAAAACGTATCATGAACTAGTCCGAATCGTCCGAACGGCCAACATCTGTTGTCTTTTTGAGTGGGTTTCGCCTACTTTTGTACCAGTCCCCGCTTGAATATATGATCGACACTCCAGCGTGAAAACAAACATGGCGGAGCTGATCATATATTCAAGCGAGGTGGCGCAAATCACTCAAGGCCCAACATTGACCTGGGCCCCCAGACATGATACGTTTTATTGGAAAATGCATGGTAAGGAGCAACTAAATCATTGTTTATACGATTCGGGCTTCTACACGACGATGGTGGCTAGGATGTACGTGGGACCTAATGACAGTATCATTAGGTCCCAGCTGGGGCTAGCATATGAGACCTGTCATGAACAACAACAACAGCAACGCGGTCGACCCTTTATGTTGAGAACACGCATTTCTTTAGAAGTCAGTTTATTTGAGGTCAAGATTTTAAATTTAACAGCACTGCACTTCTTGCTTATGTCTGTTCTTGCTCTTGATTTTTTTTTGGTAATTTTTATCTTTCACTGTAAAAAACATCGCTGTATGAAATGAAAAATATGTGAGACAAAAATATCAGGAATTTCCTTATTTTTTAATGCTTAAATTGCATATCTGTTATACACACGTAAATCCATGGCAAATTGTTCAGCCTACTCTTTATAAGGCTCATTAATAATAATTGTTTGTTTTACGTTAACATCAACTGCTTGACAGGAAATAGGGCAGGTGGTCAGATTGTATTTATATATTTTGTCTTGCAATGCAGACAGTCCCAAATGATTTGTTTTTCATACACAATACAAAGATACACAAAAAAAAATAATATTCAGAGTATATACATGTATACTTACCATGTAGTAAAAATGTTTAGGTTGAATCCATTTGTGGAATCCAATACAATCATCGTGTAACTATTTTATAGTATGATTTTGTTTTTCATCGTTTCTTTCTGACAACATAATGGAAATGAGTAATCGCAATCAATAACACAAAATGATTTTAATTACACAAAAGTTTAAAAATTCATCAATTGGTAACAGTAAACAAGGTTCATAGAAGATAACATTTGTAAAAAAAAAATATATACTCAACTTCGGGGGAACAAAATGACCCTGGTTTGTAAAAAATTTATATACTCAACTTTAGGGGGGAAAAATGCCGATAAATTTTATTTTAACTCAATTTGACTGTGAAGAAACTCAATTTTCTGGATTTCGGTTCGTAAAATTTGGACTTCTATGAATCCCTGGGGCTGTCTACCTGCACGTCAACGAAATACTTGTACAGCTAAAGGACGATGGATATACAAAATTCGCTGCCCTGGACAGAGAATTCCTATCTTCAGTCCGTGTAAAAGAAATAAAAGAAGATATCAATAAGAGGGGAATCCTGACGTTGAAAATTCGGGTAATAAATTCTGCAGATCAAAACAGTGGTCACAAGTAAGAGTTGTTTCCCTTGATTTCTGTTCACACAATGTGTGTGTATTTGAGTTTTACTATTTACCATAATTATTTACAGAATGTTACAATTAAATTAAGGCAAACTTAAAATGTCTCCTTTGGGAATAATTATTTCATAAATATTTTTTCTGGCGATAATTATGAGAGATTTCATAGTGTATCAATTTGTAAAATAGGAATTTTGCCAGATTATATATTCGATCACAATTTACCTTCAATAATTAATAATTGTAGCATGTATGTTTTAGCAGGAGAAGGTCAGGCTAAACAACCTGTTAACTTACAGCAGCCTAAAGATAAAAATACCAACGATAGGCCTATATATTTGGGGGGTATTCTTTTTGGGGAAAAGATCTTTTGAATATCTGAAAATATGGGGGGGGGGGGATATGTCATAGCGGTGGGGGGAGGAGATATGTCTTGGGAGAATATGGTGAAGTGGGTGGGGAATGTTGTACCAGCAAGAATGTATTTGTAGAGCATTGTATATGGGATGGGATTACTGAACATCAGAATAAAATTTATTTGGCCACGTTCATAAAGTTAGACCGCGGTTCGCAGTTTGCAGTTCGTTATTCGAGGAGACTAGCAATTATTTCTTCAGATATGGAAATCTGTAATTTTTTTATTATGAATACTTTGAACTCCAAACTCTGCATAGAAAGGGAGAATGTCATGCTCTATATCTTTGCATATTCATATCCCAAATCGGACGCCAGCTAGGGGGGCTGTTATGAGTCGCTGAATGACTGGTCCCGAACCGCGAACCGCAGTCTACATGTAACTTTATGAACGTCATTTGACCCTACCTACCTACTTTAATTTTTTCTGGCCTGTAACCGGAAGCAGACATATTTTTGTTTTGCTGTTGCTTCAATGCATTTTGCTGAGAAGCAACACTGAACAGAAACTTGATAATGTGATGTCTAGCACTGTAAGATCACTTGTCTTTATTGCAACATCAGGGGTTATTCTTGACAAAAGTTTTTCATCTACTCAATTTCTGAATTCAATAAAACTCAATTTTTTTCGCGCGCCTTTGGCGCGCTAAATAATGCCTAAAACTCAATTTTTCCCGATTTTCATCGAATGAAGTATGAAAACTCAATTTTTCCCAATTTTCATCGAATGAAGTGCGAAAACTCAATTTTTAGTGCCTTTTCATCTTAGAAATAGGAATAGCATGCAAAAAAAATACATGCAATACCCCCCCAAAAAAATAGATTGTGTACGGGCGTTTCAGAGGTATATTTGGACAGTGTAAATCTAAATGATGAAAAATTCTTCTGTGTTTGAAAACAGCTGATGCATACACAGGTTTGCAGTATGCATCTCAAATGTCAGTTGTATGGCCAACATTTTGGTTGGCTTTCAGAAAAATGAAAATAAAATGCGCCCTCCATCACGTTTTTTTTTCACCCCCTCTACAACATTGTGTTGTTGTTGTTGCGCAGCAATACCGAACCGACGTGTTGTGAAAATCAAAGTTCTTGTCTCGCATTTTCGATTACATAATCTATTACAAAATCTATTCATGGAGACACTTTACATTTCTTGACATCTGGCAGCTCTACATATATCATCCCGCCTACTTTCACTTTCAGCGACGTGCAAATGCCTGCGTCTGACTCTCCCCATTTACTGGAGTTTATTATTGATCATCGACGAGGAGTCAACTGTATGAATGTCTCCATGCATAGATCTTTATTCAGTTCTTTATTTTTCTAAGTTCAGTTTTTCAGCATTTTAACTGTTACGCTGCGGCGAGTCGTTCAAACGGCTCTCGTCTTTCGCCGAGCCTTTGCTTCTGCCAATGCGAGTACAGCGATGTACCATTCTGAAATCGCTTTTTTCAAATTTACCAAGCATGAAACTCGATAAAACCCATACATATATTGTTAGCTAAGCCTGACTTGATTTCTTCAATGTAAACTTGATATTCTGTCTCAGAATAACGAAGTCAGGAGGAAGAAATAAAAATGAAAAATAAAAAAAAACACCAACGGAGATTTCCATAAAACGTTGTCGAGAAGCCGCCCAGAAAATATAAAATACTCACAGAAAACCCCTTCAAAATATATGATTCTTTGGTATAGTTGAAGTACAGAAGCTCAGTTTATATTTCCAAAGTGCGGGTTTCGATTAAATCCGCTAAACAAACTTTATTTTCAAATTTCTTTCGAGCTTCTGCGCCACGTAATTTCGTTGCGATGAGATAAAAATGGCGTTTCCCTCAGATCAGCTTGACCCAGTTGAGCGCTTCGATGTAGGTCACGTTACCCCGCTTGTCCAATCAAGGTAACCGATATAGGATCGGCTGTTACCGTTACTAGAGAAACGGGAAAACACCCCTTGCAGTTTTTCGATGTTATCGTCTGTTTGATTGGCCATCGGTCGTAATCACGCATTCAATCAGAAACTACAAGGAATTCCCTTTCCAATGAAACGTCATACGCCCGCATGCAAAGTGGAACAAAACGTAGGCTGTGCGTATAACAACAACAACGCACACATCGGTCTTCCACCACGTGAGTGGAGTCTTTTCTTTCTTCTCGCGAGCTGTATTATCTTTGCATTTCGTTACAGAAACTCAATTTTATTGAAGGAAACTCAATTTTTTCGCGCGCCGTGCGCGAATGTCCGAAAAATAAAATACTCAATTTTTTCATGGAAAACTCAATTTCCAAAAAACGTCAAAACTCAATTCTTATTTGT
Organism: Hanleya hanleyi; assembly: GCA_036873755.1. Lineage (NCBI taxonomy): Eukaryota > Metazoa > Mollusca > Polyplacophora > Lepidopleurida > Hanleyidae > Hanleya > Hanleya hanleyi. The sequence continues at coordinate 66,142 of JAVTVY010025289.1, forward strand.
TTTTCATCGGGGTTACCCCGATGAAAAACTGTCAAGAAAAACCCCTGGCATCTGAAAACCCCTCGGCTCTGGGCGCCAGCCATTCATAATGTATTCAATTTGAAGCAAGACTTCAGGAACACCAAGCAGTCAAGTGACAAATATACAGATTATGAAAAAATTTGCCATTAGAAATGGCCTCTAAGGTTTATGTCCAATCAGAGAAGTCGGTATTCATTACATAAGTCTGTTGATGCATCGATGATGCATACCAAATTTTGTCATAGAGCATTTGAAAATTATCAGAGATAGAGATCATTAATGATTTCGCATAAATTAAAGATGGCCGCCCATCCTTCCCACCACCCAGAGAAACTGATGTGGTTATTCATTGCAAGTGTCTTGATACATGGATGCTGTATACCAAGTTTCATATAGAACACTGAAATGGTATCAAAGATATACATCATCAAAGATTTTGCATAAATTAAAGATGGCCACCAAGGTTTCCGCCCAATCAGAAACACCAGAACTGCCACTTATCGTAAGTCTATTGATGCATCGATGATATATGCCAAATTTTACATCGAGCACTCGAACGGTATCAGAGATAGAGATCATTAATGATTTCGCATAAATTAAAGATGGCCGCCCATCCTTCCCGCCACTCAGAGGAACTGATGTGGTTCTACATTGCAGGTCTCTTGATACATCGATGCTGTATACCAAGTTTCGTATAGAACACTTGAATGGTATCAAAGATATATATCATTAAAGATTTTGCATAAATTAAAGATGGCCGCCAAGGTTTCCACCGAATCAGGGAAACTGGTTTGGTCATTCCTTTGAAGTTTCTTGAAGCATGGATGATCTATACCAAGTTCACACACGGAACAGTGAAATGGTACCCAAGATACACAAGATTAATGATTTCGCATAAATTAAATATGGCCGCCAAAGTTTCCAACCAATCAGGTCCAGATTCAATAGGGTTCTGGGTCATGAGCATATGGATGTGCAGTGCAAGTTTGGTGTGCCTAGGCTAAGTCGTTCTAAAGATATCTTGGTAACGAGAAAGCTGTGATGGTTTCGCATAAATTAAAGATGGCCGCCAAAGTTTCCAACCAATCAGGTCCAGATTCAATAGGGTTCTGCGTCACGCGCATACGGATGTGCACTGCAAGTTTGGTGTGCCTAGGGTAAGTCGTTCTCAAGATATCTTGGTAACGAGAAAGGTGTGACGGACGGTCGGACGGACGGACGGACAGACGGACAGACGTACATGACGACGACAATACCCTTCGGCCAAATTTTGGCCGAGGGGTAAAAAGTGTAATCCAACCATCTTTGTACTAAGGAATTGGTTTCTAAAATAAAGGAGATAATCGTACTTAAATGATTCAGACTGTTACAATGAGAGTTAACACCCTTGGATTGAGAATTATCTCCCTTGCTTTATAACGTCATACAGTGGCGCGCCACAATAGAAAATGGCGGACTAAAAATAGTTTCTCCAGACAGTTCTGTTCATTCAGATATGTTTATTTATACGTGATCGACATCAATTTAGTTTTCAACGCTTGCCGAATGATTGGCCGAAACTATACAATTACATTAATTCCACTGGAGTGCTTACGCTCTGCAGATGTTCATGGGTTTTATCAAGTTCGAAATTAGCGCCTCTCCCGACTCCAATTGATCATGTACAGCTGTGAAGGATCCGCACAAGGATGAATTTGATTGGCTGTTGCCAACGAAACCCCCAAAGGAAGAGGCCAATCAGGATAAATATAACTGAACAAGACGGTAGGCCTGCAAGATGGCGGATGCGTGATGAGGTATGTGCCGTTGGAAGAAAGACAATAAAATTTCAAGACCCTCACACAATTTTCCAAACCCCTGGAGCAAATTCCAAACCATTTCAAGGCCTTGAAGGTCTAAAATAAATATCCAAACCTTTTCCCGATTTCCAAACCGCGTGGGAACCTTGATGACCTCGTCTCTCGATGGGTGTATGAAGAGAGACTGAAAGAGTTTTAATTGATAATGGCCTGTTGTCTCAGAATTGCAGCTCAATCTTCCACAGTAACAGTGGCCATGGTGGTACAAAAATAAAACCAGTTACCTTGAGCAAAAGTTTTCTCCTGTAATGTTGAACTTGTTCCAGAATGGTTTGTCCAGTTTTACGACTTCTCTTCCCAGCTTCCACCTCATCCTGGTACTTGATCACCTTCAACTGTAATGTACATGCATTAAAGGTCAACCCAAACAGAATTTTTTTTTTGTCTAAAAATCCTTAAAAATCATAGTTCATACTTCACTTTGTATGAAAAAAATATTGAAAAAATTCTAATCTGATCAGAAACACACGTAATATGGGAGCAAAGTGGGCTTTTTCACATTTTCACAGCTGGGTTGATGACGTCACACAGGGCAATTGCCTGAGAAAAAATAGCGGATAACATGGAAAACCAGTGCCGTCAGAGCTCCGATTCAGATGTCGATTCGAGCAATATCAGCTCCTTAGATGGAAATATTTCTCGCCAAGAAGATGAAGTAGACATAGAGGAGGATGATGACGGGCAAAATAACAGTTGTTTGAAGACCAACGACGGAATTCAGCGCTATCAATTTGAGTCGTACGGCTCCGATTCTGACAGTGACAACCATTCTGACAACGTGGAACTCGACGACGACAGGATTCGGAGAGGTCGTTTGTTGAATACAGATTGGTATGCAACTTGACTGGAAACTTTATTATCGTCATCTATAAGACCAAATGTCCATATATTTCAAACTGTATTGAATGTAGAACGATTCTGTGATGTTTGTGTTGTTGTTACTGGCCGAGACGGCCTTTTCGAAGGGATAAACTCCGGGATTCGACAGAATGGACAGTAAACTGTTGATAACTCTACTGATATACGTCCGATTTGAATTCTGTTTGTTTTCTCATAATCCCCATGAAATACCAATTTCAGAATTATATAGTTTGATAAAAAAACTTTGAACATTCATGGCGAAAAGTAAGCCGTGGTGAGTGGGTGTCGAAACGACGTGATGGATCGGCATTCACGTTTGCTCAATTTTCGACAAATTACGTCAATTAAATTGAAATCGAATGATATTCCCACAATCTCAAATGACAAAGGATTATGAAAGTAGTATTATTATCACTTATGTATCTACAGCCATTCACTCCAATTGGTGTTCAGAACCAATAGGTGTTCAGAAAAAAAACAACAAAAGGTGACCGGTTTGCCCGATCACTACGACTTTGTCGTTGTCTGATATACATGCACTCTCACACTTGTTGGTAGACTGGACCCAGCCCCTGTTTCATAATGTATTTTAAAGGGGAAACAAAGGAAGTAACTCAGCCTATTAGAAAATACTTGAAATAATTTTTCCATTTTTTTTATTATTTTTTTTATATTTTTTTTTATTTACTTATCAAACGTATATATATTTATGAAAGATCATTTTATTATTATTAAATAGTACATATGAAATAGAGACTCATCCAGTCTAACTTGTAGGTGCTCAAGCAACAAATGCCACATCATGGATAGCATTCCGGACGTTCATTGGGAACGCGAAAGCGAGCCGGGCATGTACAGCGTCTCCCTGCCCGAGGCCTCGCTTTCAGGCAAGGTTCGTTCAGCCGATGTCCGTAGTAGATTCTCCTTGTCCGATTTCTTTGCCGTCACATTCTGATGTTCTTAGGTTTGATAGTTGGAATAGCTGTTCTCTTTAGTTTTGGTTTGTACCCGAATTCAACTGCTACGCTGTAGAGGTTCTCGAATGATGTCTTTCTGTCAAAATGTGCCGAGTACTGGCTCGGGCCCGCTTTCTAGACCCTCGTGTTGCGTACAAATTTCGTCCAATTTGCAGCGATTTTCTCGTCTTTATGCCACAAATGAATACTAACACCGTCATCTGTAGTAAAACTGCAACCTCCCACTACACAACGTTGCGGCATATTCAACAAATGATGCCCCGATACTCCGAAAATCTCCATAAATCAGCAGCTAGAGAATACAAGACGGCTGTCCCTCCGGGACGTCACAGCTGGAATTGACAGGAGAGCGATTTCCACCTTTCAAACGGCAATATCTCGCCAACCAGACGGCACAAAATTATGGAAAGAATATCATTATTTTCAGAATCGAAAGGACTATTTTTTTTATATTTTTGACCTCAGATCGTTTGGGTTGACGAAAAAAAAACAAAAAAAAAACTGAAACTACTGAAAGATCTGACATTTGGTGCACTTTCTTTCTTGAGTTGGCTGTCCTGGCTTGTACAGGACTTGCCGATAGATTGAGGCATTTGTAAGTTACATTTTTTAGTCCAAGAAATGAAAATGGTCAAGTTTCACAACTGGCAAAGAAGTGAAATTCCCATCTCCCCAAGAATATGGTAAACCCCCTAATAATTTGATCACAGGAAGTAGAATTTCTCACCACAAAATCAAGGGGGTGATCAAATTTATTAGAACAGGAAATTTACAAAATGGTCCAAAGTCATGCAGATGAGCCATTATTTCTGTGTCAAATTAATTATTTTAGAGGGTGGTCAAACTTATTACAACTAGTTGAATTTTGTCCGAAATTTAGAGGTGATTGAATTTTAACATGGTGATTGAAGTTTTAGAGGAACCATTTAGACTCGGTGCGAGTATATGACATTATGAAAACGCATATTTACCTCAATTTCTCGTAACTTTGCTCGCCTGGTCTCTGACAGGAGTTGTTTCTGTGCTGCCTCCATGAGACTGTCATCCCTGGCGGGAGAGTTGTACTGACTGAGGTAGTCTAGAGCACCTTCCTCCTCCTCCATGGGCCTGTCAACACAAGAATATGGTACATGTACACAGGATTACATTAACACAGGTCACATGTAAGCAGGTATGCAGAACATCGGCATGCAGCAAATGTATATTTAAATGAGACAGGAGAGCCTAAATGTCTCTATCGGCTATCGTCTGCCGTCGGAATAGATATTTCACAACAGGCTTACACAATTTTACATGAACAGTTAAATGAGCTGATATGTGTTAACAAAGAGTTGGTAAGAAAAGAATTGACAAATCCAAAATTTGCACTATAAGTATTTGTGTGGGTCTCTACTATGCGCTGCTAGAGAGAACAAAGAAGAGGCTGTCTGTGCGCTGACCCGTGACTTCAGCTGTGGTTCGTATAAATTCACTTTACCCAATCTATTAACCCAGAACATTATTTTGAACTGGTGATACCTGGCATATTTTGATGTAATATTTGCCAAATTATACATCATTCTAAGCATAATTACACTTTCTTTGAATACTGGAAAAATATAGTACATAAGTATAAAATTACGCCAGCTATCACCAGTTCAAAATATCCAACTGAGTTAATAGATGAAATGAAAAACTGTCAATATGAATGGTCTAAGGGAGTCAAATACTGACCAATAATTACTGTGACCAATAATTATGGTGACCAATAATTACAATGACCAATATTGACCAATAATTACTGTGACCCATAATGGCTAGTAATTACTGTGACCAATAATGACCAATTATTACTGTGACCAAAATTGACTGACCAATAATTTTTGTGACCATTACAGTTGACTGAGCTCGAATTTCTATTAACTACATAACAAGTGATCAGAATCAATGTTGTGTTGTAAAGCCTTACTGTCCATCCATGTCATCTTCTTCATTCTCTTCTTTGTTCTCCTCTTCAGCCTCATGGTCCAGTAGGTCCCACTTAGATGTCGTCACAGCTGGAAACAATCAGTCAAACAACAAATAAACATGAATGTAGGCTTACCACTCGTCTCTCAATATAGTACTGAAATGGACGGGTAGACCATTGGCTGTACTGTAGAGGATCGGTGCTATAAGGAAGAGCACCATTTGATTAATCAACGACAGAATACCTAAACTGAAACCCCCATGTCAGGATCTTACATTCCTGGATTAAATATTACGTCCGATGACCTCGGTGGATCATTGGCCAATGACAGTGCCACTGCAATAGAGGCTATTAATCAGCTCACGACCGGGATTGGTCAAGCATGAACATTAAATATTCATGACAGCATGTGACCTGTAATCCGAGAATGTAATCCGCTGCAGTGACATAGGCAAAGGTGCAGCAGTTATAACAGTACTAGTCAGATTTATTCAGATTGTTACCAATGCCTGGCACAAGTATTGTTCAGTGCTCCAGATAATTTTTTTTTATGAGGAGTACTATACTCCTCCAAATTTGTTCGAAGGAGTATCGCTTGTCATACCAGGAGTATTAACGGTTCTGAAAAACTTCTGGTCCGGACAAGTTGTTGACGCACGGACAAAGGGACGTACATGCCGATCACAAGACCCAGCAGCCCTATGGGTTGAGGGGTAAAAAGCAGTAATAATGGTTATTTTGCGTGTCCCGGACATCTTTAACCGAATCACACATGATGTGATTGCTGCAGTGAAAAAAATGGCTGCTCACTATAGCAACGGTACTGTTTCCGGCAAGCTCTCCAGTCTCCGTGCAAGGGTATTGCTGATGAACTATATGACAACAACGTAAAACACCCCCGGAGACAGATTTGTCTCCCTTGATATGCCTTGCTGAGATCAGGAGACCGAGTCAACGGATTGACGGCATTGTTTATTAGAAAAATTTTACGCATTGATTTTGGCGATAAGGCGTATCAGCTATTTATCGGGCGTATTTGTTACGCCTAGATTTCAGCATGCATGCGTTTTTGAACTTTTTGTAAGCGTAAATTACGCCAATACGCCCCTTATCTGGAGCACTGTATTGTTGTAGTTTTCTTTTTAGATTTTCTCTAGCTGCTCGTCAATCTCACAAGAAGTCCACAGTTTGGGGATAAATACATATATGGAAATGACTAGAGAACAAGAAAGCTGTGCTTGCAAGGATAAAAATGTGGCATGTGTGTAAAAATATAGAACAAATCGGGCAATCACGAACACTGAAGGGCAGTTTGATATTATAAAATTGACCACAGATAAAAATTTTGTTCTATGAAATATGTTGATAATTTTAACAACAATTTCCATTGTAGTATCTTATGACAAATCAAAATGTATGTGTTTTCGTTCAAAATTTTCATACAAAGCACTTTGAAGAACCTCAACCCCTTCATCTGCAGCTGTTACTTGGGAGTTGACGTTCAAGGAGAGAAATCTTCCTAACTCATGTCAAGCATGTTTGCCCCGAGAGACACCTTAGTGCACATGATTTCATTGAATTTTCTCAGCTATTGTCTTAACAGACTGTTCGACGTTCTGCTGTGTTATTCTAGGATGATATTACACAATGAGACAGTACCTTGAGCCTCAAGTTCAGCTTGGTCCACTGTCTCCCATTTGGACTTGATGAATTTACTCAAATTACTGGCAGTGTCTTCTTCTATCGGCTTTCCATCCACATCTTCACCTTTATCCACTGAAATTGAGAAGTCGACAGATACAGGACAGATATTTAAGCATTAAAGGCTGGTTTTACAAAAAACATACTCGCATTGTTCACAAAAAATGGTGTTTGATCAAATCCTTCAATGTAGACAGTAGGCCAGTGCACAATCTGCTATATACAGGGTATATCATGCCCACGTTTCATATTCCTAGCATCAAAGGCAATCAACACATCATCCGGTCAAGCTCGGCCAATCGGACATACAGAAAGACAAGACGGACAAATTAAGTGGTTGCTATATGCATAATTACATGGCTGATAGTGAACTTTGAACAGATATTTCTAATAGAAATAAAAATAAAATCCAGCTTGTGAGGCTATTTTTGCTGAACTTACAAGGTTCACCATCCAAATCCTCACTTAACGCGTCACCGTCGTAATCCACTATAGGCTTGCCATCGATGTCCGAGACCTTAACGCCATCTATGGGAGCACCATCCAGGTCCTCAATAGGGGCACCATCAAGATCATCTTCTCGGACTTCGTCAGGGACGGGTAAATCTGGCATCTACAATTGATTGGACGTGAAAATAAGTTCCAGTACAATCTGTACATTTCACTTGACCAAGTATGTTTCTTGGTCAGAGATTAGACCTTCAGGAAAAGCGGTCGGTTACGCTGAAAAAATTGAATTTCTAGCTTCACAGGCACTGTCACATGATTCTTTTAGTGCCGCGTCAACCCATTTTATCGCCCACAGCAAAACAAATTAAAAAATTGTTAAATATTTTTTTTATACATTTTCTCTCAAAGTTTGGCCAAAATAAATTTCTTGAACATTGAGTAAAGGACTTGTTTGATTTCTTTGTATAGATGAAAATCCCTGCGTCTTTAGACATTGTTGTCTTTAGTCTTGGCTACTGTATGCATTGTCTTGTGACCCCTTCAATGAAGTATATGCACCAGTCTGATTCAGTCATTAAAATAGAATTTCTTTGATATGTTCGAAAAGCAATATGTGTAGTTTAAATTAGAGGATTTCTTCGGGATACAGTTGTGGAAATGACTTCTCACCTTGATAATACTAGGCACAAGACCGAGGAAGATATTCTGTAGGTTGATAAGAAAATCGTTGGGATAGATGGCCCAGTCCTCCCATGCACGGAAACAACCCATCACTTTTTGCTGCAAGAAAGTTGAATTTGAAATATGTTGAGGCTGATACATTAAGCCATCTCAGTAAATTTAACTCACACATTATAAATGATTATGAATAAAAACAGCTGACAAAATTCCAATATAAAATTGATGTCTCCTTCAAGATGTGGCTTCAAAGACACTAAACAGAAAAATCTGCATGTGATGGGCACCAGTCATGTCGATTGAATTTAATAAACCCAATCGAGAGAGAGAGATCTGCCCAACTCGGCCCACTTAAGTAAAGGCCATTTTCCTTGAGGGCCTTCAAAATATGACAGGTTCGCAGAGCAGGCTTCATCATGATAATGGCAACAGCACTTCTTGACATGTCTATTCCATCCAGGCTTCATTTAGATTTGTTTGCAGTTTTGAAGGGGCGATATTTGTAAACTATTCCTTGTTACTTAGCCATCTGCTTATTCATCAATTTGCATAGGCAGAGAGATTTACCATCAGCAGTGGTCAATATCCGTGGTAAAGTTTGACAATGATCATTCTTGATTTGAATCAGTTCAGTACCCCGCATCCTCCATAATGCAGGTCTGTATACTTCATACCATCTCTCCAGGTTAGCTCTTACAGCTCCCTGGGAACTGGGTAATATTTCTACCTCGCCCGGGAACCCCACAGGGCGAGATGTATGAAGAAATCTCTAAAGCACTTGCATTATCCATGTAGTCCATTTGCACAAACCTTAAACTGTTCAGCTTTTAATCTGCCATCAATTTTTTCATAGGCCTCGTGAACATCTTTAAATATCTCTCCTAATTTGGTCTGGAAGCTGAAACAAACACATAGGTGAAAAGCTACATTTAATTCACAACAAGAAGCATTCTTCGCTAAATCTGAGATAAAATGCAAACAAAAACATATGCCCTCAAAAACTGTTCATACGGAAACACATACTTTTCTAGAAACGGGGGGTGGTAGTGAATATCACTATCATTGGAAAACATGATTTAATGGCCCAAGCTGTTTAAATATTTTGCTCCACCATCTATCCATTCAGCAAAAGTATCCGAGTTATTTGTTTCAAATAAAATATGACCTGTCAACTCACCATCTTCTAAAGAATGAGGCATTGGGTACTTTAGCACTACTGTTGAACAGGATATCAGAGACTAAGAAAAGTCGGGCAATCTGCAAAATAAGAAAATTACACTTTAGACATGTTAGACGTCAGCAACTTTGTGTAAGTTTGTGATGAATATTAGAAAATCTGAAATACAGAAATTGTTAGTCTAATGCTTAGGAAGAAAATGTAAATATCATTCCATCATAGGAAGTGAAATTTTCCACTATTCAATGATTTTAGAGAGTAATCAAATTTATTAGAAAAGCCAATCGAATTTCGTCCACAAATGGGGGGGGGGGGATTTAATTTTGACAGGGGAACTGAAATATTAGAGGCATTATTGTAGTTTAGGTTATCTCACTGTAAAACCACCAAACAATGTGGAAGGCATCCATGGTATGGATGGGGTGCATGGGGGGATATTTGGTATGTCACACTCAAGGTTATTTCACTCATTTGGTGACAGCCAGTTTTAGAGGTGGAAGAAGCTGGAGTACCTGGAGAGAACCACCGCCCATCAGCAAGTATTAAACTGGTGTGGGAGACTTACACACTGAATGTACTGGAAATATGGTGAAATGACTATGGGGAGGGAAAATCAGAGCCATTGATTGGCTACATAGTATTGTGCATTGTCGTGGCTCTACTATGCTAAGAATGGAAATAAAGTGACCTTTTTAGGGATGGGTGTCTGTAGAATTGATAGTGACTCTGTAATACACTCTACGATTTCCTCTGCTGACTCGGCATGATCCAGACACCAGACCATGGCATCGCCAACTTTGGGACGTTCCGGGGTCAACTCTCTCAGCATGTCTTCTAGACGATCCCTTTGGCTACGAGACCACAAAATAGAACAAGAGAGTCAAAGCATGAAAATCCTTACCCTTAAATTATACTATTAATCTATTATGTCTATTAAGAGATAAACCTAGAAATGTTCCTGAAACCCATAGTTCCAGATTACTGATGCCAAAAACTCATTACATCCAACGTTTTACTGCTTGATCTTTTCTCTTTTAGAACAATTTCTTCTCATTTTTTCCAAAATGTATGATTTCAGAAATATTTATGAAAATATACTAAAATTTTAGACAGTTGAAATAGAAAAGGAAATATGTATGCTCACTGAGATGCCCGATATTACAACAGTGAACAGCAATGAAGAACCCCCATAAAAGCTCGTACTGACCTCATTGACAGTCCAGACCTATCCGAGGGCTGACCTTTCTTTGAGGGGTCATCACTGTTGACCAGTTCATCAGGCATGCCCTGGGTGTAAGGATTCATGGGGGGTGGCTTCCACATAGAACCTCCCTTGAACATACGGAACTCCTCCATGCGCCACCGATATGGAGAATCTCCCTGTCAATGATGGGCAAAGTATGGGACATGTATAGTTTTATGAGGAGGGTCATGTTTAATTCTGTATGGGGAATCCCTAAGCCTGTATGATAAACGACTGAAGCAGAATAAATCAGTCCAAGAGATGGAACATGTTTATATAATATGATCATAAATTTTTGCTATCATAAAACTGTAATTGTAAGATGAAATTTCACAAAACCCATGGCAATTATCATGCTCAGACCTAGTACTACCTACACCCCAAATAATTTGCATAAAAACTGAATTTAGTGATTAATCCATTTCAACATGTGTGCCAGTACACCAGGATGGCCGTTGTTCCTCCAATAATAGCATCAGGGTGCCAAGATTCCAAACATTTCTCTGACAACAGGGACAACATTCATTGTGCCAGAAAGGGTATCTGAATCAATTGAGACTAAAGGGTCAAAAACAGTCTGTTTTCATTCAGTAGAGAACATGAGTTTGGGTGCCCAAATTAAAAAAAAAGAAGATATTTTTTTTCCCACAAATTTCGTCTCCAAACATGCTGTAACTACTAGAAATACACGTAATGCTGTCAAATATCAAGTTGTCAGGTTGTATTTCAGATCATTTCATACTCCCAGAGCTTCCATGGGCTTCGACAGTCCCGCACCACCACCAATTTCAGCATAACTTTCCACATTCCATGCTGCGATTGGGCGCCCGAATTAAAAGTGCAGATCTGGTCCCGACTCTTGTTTTCAGTTTTTCAGATTAATCCCATGGCCAGTGTAGTGAGTGTTAGGCAAACTGACCTGTAGTATTGAGAACATCTTCCATCTATAATAGATATGGGCCGGCGTCTGATTCTCAAACAGAAACCTACAAATCAAGACGAACAGCTGTCAATCATATTCAAGCCGATATGCTTCAGTATGGTGTAGTGTCCCTGCAGACCCAGGGGGGGGGGGGGGAACCCCCCTTTTGTGATTTTGTTTTTTTAAGACAGAAGTGAACTCCCCTCTCTGCCCTTCTTTTAATCCCTGATATGCCCTTTTGAGTGAGTGAATGTGATTCAATGTCGCTTTCAACACTATTTCAGTCGTATCATGAATATTACATTTTCACACCCGGAAACCACACGGGTAGGGTCCTATTCCTTTTAACACCCGGGAACCACTCTCGAAGAGAAAGCTAAAAACATATCAGTATACCCTGGCTATGGCCATGTCCTACTGTTCATTTCAGTTCATATATTGGAAACGATTTGGTGTAAGACTCACGAAATATAATTGACAAAGGATCTGCTGCTAGTTGTATTGTCAGTCTTTTGTCCAGGATATTACCTTTTCAATGGGAGGTCTTACACAAAAGCCTTGCCCATATATTCTGCACGACGTGTACAGGTTTTATTTGGGGAACAAAATGAAGGCAGTTTATAATTCTAAACCATGCAGGCTTGCCGAGAAATGACATTAAATTATGATACTGGTCAAATCAACTTTGTTTCGCCATATACTGAGAACTACTGAAAGAATGTTCTGGATAATTTGAAAATGCTAAAGTTAGTGTTTAGGTACTGTTCAAAGTTATGAAAATTGGATGTGAAATATCAACAAAAACTATGAAAAAACTAATGAGTGGCCTTTGCTATGCTGTTAGGCAATGCCATCACAGAACCATTCTCCCATTGTCAGAGTTTGTAACCAGTCACTCGGTTTTGACGAGCGTATCAATAACGCTCGCAAATGTGTCTTCACTAAAGTGTTTAATCATGCCCCTAAATAAACATTGTCAAATAACAACAACTTCTCATTTCTTTACTTGTCGAAACTTGAAAACAGATCACCGAACGATGTGGTTTTCACAAAAACGAAAACTGGCGTGATCTGCGTGTAAGCCAATGAAAACGCTCACTTTAAAAACGCTTGGCGTAGTAATGGCAGACAGTGAAAGTTTGCCGGAATGTGGCAGGGAAAGTACTCGATGACATCGATGATAGGTTATAATAAGACAACAAACACAGCAGGAAGTGAGTTTGTGAACTTTATATGGTGTAAAACCTGCGCAAAACATGCAGAGAAAATACAAATGTCGGTTGTTTGCTAAAATAGAAATCACTCCTGCAAACCAATCCAGAAGAGTGATTCTGGTGGGAGCAATTGCTCTCGGAATTTTTTTTTGTGGGAGTGATTTGTAGCTCTCGCGAGATTTTTCAAACACAAGTCACTGTGTAACCTCCTAAACTCTGATTGCACTGTGCAGAAACACATGGCATGAATGCGCATTCGGTCTATATCAAATTTGATCGACACAGTGATCTGACATGTATCTGCAAACGAGAGAGATGAAAATGTGTTCAGTGTATCTTGTAAAAGAATCAACACGTTTTACACTAAATTATTATACAGGAAAACATGGTACAACGGTCGGTTAAGCTGTGACAGCTGAGCCAACTCCGCTCTGTTTACAAGCGGATGGTGCGGATTGGTCGAGAGCCATGCGCACAAGTGAGTGAGTGAATGAATATGATTTAACGGTGCTTTCAACTATATTTCAGTCGTATCATATTTCGGGTCCTATTCCTTTTCACACCTGGGAACCACACGGGAGGGGTCCTATTCCTTTTCACACCCTGGAACCCCACAGGTGCCTCAGTCACCTCTTACGACAAGCTGTCTGAGGAGCTGAGGCTTATCAAATATGCGTACCGTGATTTCAACCCCAGTGCAATCAGAGGGTATACCTGACAATAGGAGGGATATATTCTGATGCCATGAGTCGCTATATAGCTGAAATATTGCTGAACGCGACGTTAAACCTTAATTCTCTCTCTCTCCAGAGAATGTCACAGAACAGGAACAAAGTAAAAATGTGACAACAGGGCCTGATACTGGTCTGTCATTCGTGTATGGATTGGTTCGTCCAATTCAGGGAGATTTTTGAAATAAATATTGTCCATTTGAGGAATTGCAAAATTAAGAGGTTACTGTTCAACGTGAGCATCATGGAGGTCAAGCATACCAGACTGGACAGGTTAAGGGAAAACCGCTCATTAAAATGGAGGTAAATAGGGTTGTTTTCGCTCAATAAATCAGTTCACATAATGAATTCAGCAAAATCCTCTTGAGGCGCATACAGACATATCTATGCGCATTAAATGGTAGAAAAAAGTAAATTGTCATCTATTCAAATTGCATAATAATATGCCAAACATCCTTCGCGCTGTTTAAACAACATTGGCTGGTTCTTCTCATGGCAAATTAATGTTATGACAATGTAATGGAACAACAGATAAATCAATGCACCTAAAAATTTTTATGCATTGGTTAAGAAGAAATCAGAAGTTATTGAGCAAAAACGACATTTTTACTTCCATTTTAGAGAGCGGGATCGCCCTAACCTGCTGGAGTTCACCTGAATTTTTAGTGTTTTCAACTCTCCATTAATACAAGTAAATGGTACAAAATACGAGATGCATCAAATCACTATCTTACCATATGATCTGGCAATTCAATCACTCTATTAAAATTCAATTACCCCCAAATCTGGGTTCAAATTCTGATCAGTCTTTCTGATAAATATGAACCCCTCCTAAATATAGAAGCTACACTGTGCATTGTTGAAGGTCCAACCCCAAAAATACCCCCTGCACACTTTGCATCATAACATACAAAGAAGCTTTGTGAATAAGTTCATATATTTTCCTACAAAATAGGACATAAAAGTGGATTTTTTAACACAAAAATCGACCATAGAGGTCCATGTCCCCCGCTAGCAGCTCCAGTTATGGTGGATTACATCCACCATAACTGGCGCTGCTGCTGCGGGGGCCATGGACCTCTATGGTCGATTTGTTTTGGTCGATGATATCTCATATCATTGATGAAGAGTATGATTTGAAAATGGAGATATCCAACTGCTTATAATCCAATATGGCTGACGGCGGCCATATTAGATAACGCACATTGCTGAAAAACAATCCCAACCGTCCTCTCGCCAATGTCAAGGCACACCCCAAGTTTGAAGTTGATCGGTTAAATCATTCACGAGTTATTGTCCGGACAAGAAAATCTAAGATCCAACTGCTTATAATCCAATATGGCTGACGGCAGCCATATTGGATTATGCACATTGCTGAAAAACAATCCCAACCGTCCTCTCACCGATGTCAAGGCACTCCTCAAGTTTGAAGTAGATCAGCTGAATTGTATTCCAGTTATTGTCCGGACAAGATCCAACTGCTTATAATCCAATATGGCTGACGGCGGCCATATTAGATTACGCACATTGCTGAAAAACAATCCCAACCGTCCTCTCACCAATGTCAAGGCACACCCCAAGTTTGAAGTTGATCGGTGAAATCGTTCACGAGTTATTGTCCGGACAAGAAAATCTAAGATCCAACTGATTATAATCCAATATGGCTGACGGTGGCCATATTGGATTATGCACATTGCTGAAAAACAATCCCAACTGTCCTCTCACCGAAGTCAAGGCACTCCCCAAGTTTGAAGTAGATCAGTTGAATCGTACTCCAGTTATTGTCCGGACAAGATCCAACTGCTTATAATCCAATATGGCTGATGGCGGCCATATTAGATTACGCACATTGCTGAAAAACAATCCCAACCGTCCTCTCACCAATGTCAAGGCACACCTCAAGTTTGAAGTTGATCGGTTACATCGTTCATGAGTTATTGTCCGGACAAGAAAATCTAAGATCCAACTGCTTATAATCCAATATGGCTGACGGCGGCCATATTGGATTATGTACATTGCTAAAAAACAATCCCAACCGTCCTCTCACCGATGTCAAGGCACTCCCCAATTTTGAAGTAGATCAGTTGAATCGTACTCCAGTTATTGTCCGGACAAGATCCAACTGCTTATAATCCAATATGGCGGCCATATTAGATTACGCACATTGCTGGAAAACAATCCCAACCATCCTCTCGCCAATGTCAAGGCACACCCCAAGTTTGAAGTTGATCGGTTAAATCGTTCACAAGTTATTGTCCGGACAAGAAAATCTTACGGAATTACGGACACCGGTGTTTCTAAGTCCCCCCCCCTAACTAAGTAGCGGGGGACAAAAATGGCAGCCATCTTGGATTATGCAGCTCAGTGAAAATCCCCAGTGAGTACACAAATGAAGTTCAGTACAGAGTGAACTTGACTAGAGACCTTCACGATGGAGCATTGTGCCAAATATCTATTCTCTGGCTCTCTTTGCTGTGATATTGCACTCACAATGCTATTGATATTTTGACCTCTGTAACCTTTGAAAATAGGTCAAGGCCAGTCCTGAGTGAACTTGCCCTAGAGGCCCCCATAAGATATCATTGTGCCAAATATCAAGGCTGTAACTCTATTTTCACCTAGAAAAATTGTGTTCATATGATTAAGAGATGATTACTGCTATTCACATTTTGACCTCTGTGACCTTTGAAACTATGTCAAGGTCAGTCCAGAGACAGCACTGTAGCCCTCTAGATATTGCATTCACAACATTTGGGATTGACACACACAGGGTAAGACGGATGGACGGATGACAGCTTTTCCATAGTCCCCATTGACTTTGATGACTATGTGCTGTCAGAGAATTTGACTATTCTTGGCTTGCTTTCCCTGGGAATGGGATTCCTGATAACAGACCCTTAAAGATGTAACCAGCCTCAAAATTGGAGAAATTGTTCAACTGCGCTGTTTTCAGCATCGAAGCCTGCTAAGGCATCATAGTGTTCATATTTGACAAAAGCGAGGTGAAATATACAGTAAAAGTAAGAACATCACTCAGAGAAATTGGAGAAACTCCCTCCGATTCGACGAGCTTCAGTGCCGCCATAGCAGGCACAACCGCAACATCTGAAATAACGATGACGTCACTTATACGACACTCCACAGTATGAAGTCGTCCAACAAGCAGTGATGATGCCCACATTCAATTGTGACGTTGCAATGTTGACAATCAAGCCACACAGTGCACTCCGCCGCGACTGTCGAAAACAAATAAACGGCATGCCATGCCATTTATTTTTGATGATCATGTTCTCCCTTTTTCTCATGAACGCTGGATACACATTGAGATTGGGGTGGTCAAATAGACTTCATTCTGTATCTGTTGCAACATATGTAACTCACACGGAGTTTCAAAAAACTTGATAACAGTCTAGATTTTGAGGCTGATTACATCTTTAAAATCATTAATGGAAAAGCAACAGAAAGTCAAATTTCCATCCATCAAATTTACTGAACTGTTACAACATGAGGCAGCACCTAAAAGGTGCAACAACCCCTCAGCCAGACAGTTTTAGTCAGTGTATATTGGTATACAATGAATGAAAAATGCATATGTAAAAGCCTGAAAGATTTGGTTGAATGCAGAAGATGCTTTAGCAGTGGCTTGTAAAAGATTAAAATATGATAAATTCAGTGTGGGATGTTGGATGCATTGAAGGATTATAATAAATATTTTGACATAGCGCGTGCGAAAAATACGGTGGAAGAACAGAAATATTCTGAACAAAAACAAAAGGCTTCAAGCCATTTTGGCTTTGAACCCTAATAATAATCTAAACAATAATAAAAGTCTTTGATAGCAATAACTGTATGAATCCCTGTGTACCTGTTGATTGTCTGTCTCTTTCCATCTGTGATCAAGCAGAGGGTGAGGATGGGTGGATGGCAATCCAAACAGCCTTGTGATATGAATAATATGTTTCATGGACCCCAAATTGTATATCTGTGAGTTTGAAATTGGTGAAAATCTGGTCAATGGTTGTCGTAAGATCTGTGGTTGCATGGGGTGTGGATTAAGGGAAAGAGCCCATGCTCTTGGAAGAAGTCGTTTATCTTGGTTGTTTCAGCTGAGTCGACAGCAAAGTCATTGTTGAAGTCTCCAAGTATGACAACATTAGTCGCTGAACAGTGGCCCCTTAGTGATGTAGAAAGTCCGCCCAATCAGAGAAACCAGTTCTGTCATTCATCGTAAGTTTCTTGATGCACTGATGATGTATATCAAATTTTACATCGAACACTTGAACGGTATCAGAGAGAGATCATTAATGATTTTGCATAAATTAAAGATGGCCGCCTATCCTTCCGGTCATTCAGAGAAACCAGTTCTGTCATTCATCACAAGTCTCTTGCTGCATCGATGATGTTTACCAAATTTTATATCGAGCACTTAAACGGTATCAGAGAAACCAGTTCTGTCATTCATCGTAAGTTTCTTGATGCACTGATATGTATATCAAATTTTACATCGAGCACTTGAACGGTATCAGAATGATTTTGCATAAAGTAAAGATGGCCGCCTATCCTTCCGGTCATTCAGAGGAACTGATCTTCATTGTGAGTGTCTTGATACATCAATGCTGTAAACCAAGTTTCATATAGAACACTTAAATGGTATTCGAGATATATATCATTAAAGATTTTGCATAAATTAAAGATGGCCACCAAGATTTTCACCCAATCAGAGAAACCAGTTCTGTCATTCATCATAAGTCTCTTGCTGCATCGATGATGTTTACCAAATTTTATATCGAGCACTTAAACGGTATCAGAGATAGAGATCATTAAAGATTTTGCATAAATTAAAAATGGCCGGCCATCCTTCCCGCCTCTCAGAAGAATTGATGTGGTTATTCAGTGCAAGTCCAGTCTCTTGATACATCGATGCTGTATACCAAGTTTCGTATAGAACACTTCAATGGTATCAAAGAAATACATCATTAAAGATTCTGCATAAATTAAAGATGGCCACCAAGGCTTTCACCTAATCAGGAAAACTGGTTTGGTCATTCTTTCAAAGTTTCTTGATGTATCGATAATCTCTACAAAGTTTCACACTGAACAGCAAAATGGTTTCCGAGATACACAAGATTCATGGTTTCGCATAAATTAAAGATGGCCGCCAAAGTTTCCACCCAATCGGGTCCAGATTCAATAGGGTTCTGGGTCATGAGCATATGGATGTGCACGGCAAGTTTGGTGTGCCTAGGGTAAGTCGTTCTAAAGAAAGCTTGATAAAGAGAAAGCTGTGATGGTTTCGCATAAATTAAAGATGGCCGCCAAAGTTTCCAACCAATCGGGTCCAGATTCAATAGGCTTGTGGTTGACCACCCAACAATTCTGTATACCAAATTTGAAGTCTCTAGAAGCAACGGTTCGGTTTCTAGATCGATCACAAGAATTGTTGACGACCGGACGACCTAATAGGCTGAGGGGTAAAAAATCGCTTTTGATTCCCGTGGTGTCGACTTGTGAGAATGTGTTAGGATTCCAGTCAATTTTGATGAAAAACCAGGCCTGCATACAGTGAGGGAGTAAATATAATTTAACATCACTTTGAACAATCTTTCAGTCATATCAAAATGTTTGGGTCCTAGGCCTGCATACAGAGAGGGATGGTTTCATTCTTTCCTTTGAGAGGTCCTGATCGATTTTCCACCTCATGCAGCAATCTGACAACTGTATTAGATCGAGTAACTATGGTAATTCCCCTAATAATACAATCACAGAAAGTGTTTCCACTGAAAAATGAATGGTGATCAGATTGATCAGAACAGGAAGTTGACAAAATGGTCCAAAATCAGATAAATAATCCATTATTTATTATTTCTTTGTTATTTTAATGATTTTAGAGGGTGATTTTTGTTTGTAACAACTGACTGAATTTTGTCCACAAAATAGAGGGCGATAGAATACTAACATGGTGATCAAGTTATTAGAGGAATTATCATATCAATACAAAGTTGGAGGAACCGAGAAATAGATCAACTGCATAGAACTGAGACACAAACTGAACAGCCAAATTGATAGATGAAGTAGAACCAATCACAGTGAGAAATTTATGATAACTCTATTGTTTTATTCGCACTTGATTGGTATCTCTATCAGCAGTCAATTTTACATGAAGATGGTGGAGTGGTTTTATGAATTGTGAACTGCAGGATTCCTACCCTTTGTAAAAGACAAATTCCATAACTTTTGCCGGTCCATACAACCTTTTCCCAGGACTTTTAACTGAATTTTCCTGGACATTTCTAACACCTTTTACCATGTTTCATTCAGCAAATTCAACAATGTATATTAGAATGGAATTAACATGTATTTCAACTATCATGTTCCATACAGATCTGACTGATCGAAGAATAAATTCAGTTTGTTAGAAAGAACTTCCAGTAATTAATTGTGGGAGATATTTTGGGGGAAGAGAGCACAATGTAATTGAAGGACTTTTCCAGGATTCCTTACAAATATTGTCAGAATTCAAGAATTTTCAGGTCCTGGAATTTATTTTCTCAGAATTCAAAGAAATCCAGGACCCGTACGAACCCTGGGACTGTGCAGTCATGATAAGGTTTTACTGAAGATGGCATGTACTACAGTGTACATACACATGGAACAGTGGAGAGGACATTAATAACACTGAAATGGAAATACATGTGCACTTTGTGAAATGATCAATGTAACTGATTAATATGGTCAATCTTCACCATGAATAAGGCCAGGGAGCATCTCAAAAAGTCGAAACGTCCCAAAGGCATTTTCCTGACCATAAAGGAACAGACAAAAGTTCTGTTGTCAGGCACTAGAATGTTTGGCAGAACAGGAACGTTCCCGTTGAACTTTCCATAAAAAGGGAACGTTCGTATGGAACGTTCAGTCAAATAGTTCTGAATTTGTTGTGAAATTCTTAAATTTTGGACTAATATTCATTTTATTAATAATGTATGAAATAAAAACTGCAAAAGGTCAGAATTGTCAAAGGCTTCCGACCTGTGCAACCCTTCTCATCTACTGCACTATGCAGCTCAAGCAACAGCTGATGGAGAACTGGTTCTCCCTTCATACAAGGGAAGGTTCGGCGGAATCAGAATTTTCAGATGCATCAGAACGTTCGGGTGCATCAGAATGTTCAGAATGTACTGCCGAAAGTTATTGCCTAGAAGAATGTCACAGCTGAACGTTCCTCAATTTTAGGGCATTCAGAAATGGACACACTAGTGTTCCATGAAACGTTCTGAATTTTGAGATGCTCCCTTAATCTTAGACTGAGAGCTGTACATGTACGTGGCTCTCCTTTACATGCTGAAGGGAAATGGCAACGAGCTGCGATTTGATTTTTAGGTGAGCGACCAATAAAGTACCTTCCTGGACAGATCTGGAGTTCATGACTAGCCCAATACAGAAAGAGTTTTATCTCCATTGTTCCACTGGGGGCATGTTGGTGAAGAGAATGCCCGGTAAAGTACCACAGGCCATCACAATTAGTTTTAGTAAATATTCTATTGTTCTAGAAAATGATCTTTCTAATTTGCAGCATCTAGCGGTTCATGTAGAAAATATGAACAATAGTTTTTCAAACAAATATTTTCTGGAACAGTTTGTCAATATATTACTCAAAATAATTGGGGGTGCCTTTGTTGAAAGTGGAATCGAGGCAACTACTTCCCAGAAGCAACTTTTCATACTCCTAACCTTAGCCCTTTCACTGATTATCCCCCCTGACAAAAGTGACCTGCTGACGATCAATTCCCGGAGAACCTTTAAAATTCGTACAAGTTGTCGTTGGAATGATAGAAATTGTGTTTGCGTACAAGATTTGTAGGAAAACATAGGAACCCTATCTCAATAATGCACACTTCAGCATTATTTCTTCCAGTTTTATAGAAAAATCAATAAAATAGCATACAAAATTAGGTTTTATTGCAAGAGATGTCCAAGGCTGTCCCACTTCCTTGGCTTGAAAACTTCAATATTCAATGTAGAAATCGTCGTTTTTCGAAAGCGACTGTTTATCTCGGGTTTCACTCGGCCATTTCGATATTTGACCTCTGATTGGAAAGAGTGACTGACAAGCCAGTCACATGGGATTGTGAGGAAAAATGCATTTTTCACTCCAATTTTTTTTTGTTCATCTAATTTCGCTCTATTTCTTTTGCAAACAAACACTATCGAGAATCGAACTGATAAAGGTTTAGACTTTCCAGAAGTACAAAGTGTTTCATAGGTTTCCTTTAAAACGAATGTAGAAAAATAGAAGTGCTGTCCCCATGGTAATGGCGAACAGGTTTAAAGCTATCCCATTTTAACGGGAATTATCGTATAGGTGAGCACACTCAGCATCCCGGAATAATCGGCAAAAGGGTTGAAGTGCAGCAGTGATTCAGGGAGAGATCAGAAACTTTCCGGAAATGGCTATAGATAGACGATAAGAGCCTTCTTTAGGAGAATGAGAACATGCAGCTACAACAGAACCGTATCATATGTTCAGTGGCATTGCAGTGTGTAGTTGCAAAGTGTCAAGGAATGGTGATACAAAATAAATACTGTATACGGTAATTTCGCTAATAATTCAATCACAGGAAGTTCACTTTTCAACTCTGTTATTCAAACACAGAGAAAGAGTAACATTTCCATTCTTCATTCATTTGAAGAAAAGTCATATAATGACAAAATATGACACTTCGTAGCAGATGCCATGAAGAATATTGCCACATACAAGCCAATTTTGCTGCACTTCCTGTGATAGAATTATTAGGGAAATTACCGCACTGCATATTTATACTCTCTCTTAAAGGGGAACCCAAATGGAAATATGTGCTTGCGATTCTATTAAATTGTCAGTAATTTGGCATTTTATCGAAATCTTCTCAATATTTGCCCTTCAAACTTCTTGGGAACGGTACAATATGTTTTTGTTTTTTTTTCAATAGAGAATTATATACACAAATAATATGATGCTTTTCTAGGAGACTTTGGATTTCATCACAATCTGATTAAAAACCGATCCACTGTGGCGTACGTCCGGAGTCTCATGTAGTAAGACAGAGAGTGCCGATTACATTCATTCAAATTTCAGACCGAAGAATCGGGTCAAGTTGACAAACAATCCAAAGTGCGAAATCTCTCAAGTGACATCAAAATCCTATAGCTCCTTCCTATGCAACTTAGCTTAAATAATTTTGGATATTTACAAAGCAAATTTCAATCATAGATCATTTTTCATCTCATTTCGTAATGGTTATGAGTCGGTTATATATTACGCTGCAGCAGCTATGCAGTTCTAAGTTGGATTATTTTGAAACTTCAGTTTCCTGTGACCGGGTCATATAACCCGGTGAGTTGGTTGCGTAAGAAGTAGATGTTCCATTATGTAATGTCATGCCATCTTGTACGTTGAGTAGAGTGGTCAAAAATGAGGTAACGTGGGGATTTATTTTCATGTCACAAGGTCAACGAACGGCCTTGAGATAGGAAGGAGATCAGATCATGTTAGAGAATCGGTTCCAGGGTCTGTTTTTAATCCGATTGTATCAATCAATATCAAATCACCTAGCAAGATCCTGGTTACTGCATAGTCCGTATGTTCAGTGATTAAAATTTTATAACACAAATAATTTCCAAAACTAAGCCTTTGGTTGGTATGGTAACCATATTTCTGAAGACATTGTGTGAATTTTTCGAGAAAAAAAAAATTCTATAGTGTGTATAATGCTACAAGTTAGACATGTATACCGTAGAAGAGATCGGAGTTAAAACCCTGGAAATATCCCAGCATAAAGTTAGCTCATTAACTTGGTTTCACATGGTGCCATTAATGAAACCTATTTGCACAAAATTCTTTAGTCATAGACGCTTTGGAGTATTTACATGCATATTTACATGCATATTTACATGCATTAAATAGCTGTCCACTATAAATTGTGCACTCTTTCTTCTCTCAGAAATGACCCCAGACCATTGGGGTTCCCCTTTAAGCATTAATAGATTATTACGTTGCTCCAGTCATGTTGAGGTTACACTCCACGGAGATTATTACTTATTTTGATTGACATCAGGATACTCACCTAAACATGGGGTTGTTTATCTCCCTGTTCATGATCATGGCTTCAAACATGGGACCTTCCCGCACGACAAACTCGATCATTCGATGGATCAGCGACAGGAGATTTCTGAAAGGGAATAACGCTGTCACCACCAGCCATTCACGGGTAGTGTCATGTGACACTCCCAGCCTCATTCTCACATTCCAACTGAACCGCTTACATGCATGATAGCTGCAGTTTTGATTGTTTTCCTTGGCCGAATGTAATTTGGAATTTATTGGATGGTATCTGTCAGAATAATTCGAAAATAACACCTTTCAGAAGTTTGAACGAATTCCTACGAATGTTTGGACAACGACACATTATAAACACATCAAATAGCAAAAATTCTGTCTGTCAGAGGTTTGACCTGAAACTGATCTGATATCATCAGACCTGAACTGCAGTTTTAAACGTAGCAGTTCACAAAATTTCAAATTGTTGGACAGTTGATCTAACCTGGAATTCCGCTCATATAGCCAGGCCGCACTACAAGAATAATTTTCCAAATGCCACAAAATCCTAAAAGCAAGGGCAGCAGCGAAACAATCATCTACCTCACATGCTTCAGGATTTTCATTGGTCGAATGTTTGCACTATGCCGAGTGCCGTTGATATATCACCAACGATGATTTCAACATGCAAGTGCACCAGTTCTGATTTCTTACAAGTATGTTATATAAAATCAGGGTTCATGGCTGCAGGAGAAGCCCTACAGCTTTTGAAAATTCAAGGCCTGAATGAAATTCTCAAAAAAAAATAAGAATGCTAAATCCAGAATTACAGAAATCAGTGTATCAAAATAGTACAAGAAAAAGATAATTAGCACTGTTTAAGAGTGATAGTCATACATTCATTCCACTGTACTGCATTCCTTCAAAATAATCACTGTCGCACGTTACAGGACTAAATGTGAATAAGCACTCCAAGAAAAAAAACACTCAGCCCAATTCAGCTGTAAATTTTCAAATTCATCCACCACAAAAAAAAATATAGGGCCATGTATGCTCATAAATTTTGACGAAAAAATTTCTTTAAAATCAGCCAAATGGCTTAGAAATCCCATGCCCAATAATTCTCATGCCCATTCTCTGTATTGTGTTTTGCAATAATTAAACATACAAAAAATTAGTGGAAAAAATGCATTTTAAGTAAATATTGGTCACTATTACATATTGTCAAAGAAACCAGTAGACAAAGATTTTTCGTTTCAGCAGCATTGATTTTTAAAAAAATATAGAATTTCTCTTAAAAATACTGATACCAACTTACAATTACACTAAACTAAGTGCATGAACATTTTTTTTAATAAGCTAAAAATGCGGACCATAAAAATCAAACATCTTCAATTACATTAATTCATTTTAAAATATTACAGATTTGCACATTATTGCACAGTACATTTACATTTTCATAAATAAATTTGGCACAAAAGAAAAAAAATTATCCCAGTATCTGTTTTGAGCACAATGTGAATCAAAATAATTAAAACGAGATGTAACAAGAGCCAAAATTCGCCTCAATATATGCCCACACAAGATTTGGTCTGGCCAAAAAAAGAAATCAATTTTTAATGATTTCATGATTTTGTGTCACAATGACCTTGAACATGACATCATTTCCTCTTACTGTATCTACAGACACAAAAATTGTGATTTTTATCAATTTCCTGATTTTGGGGACCTGGACCTAATTTTTGGTCTGGGAATTAAAGTGACCCTTGACCTTTTGGCTTCAAAAATTTCTACCTATCTTTCTCTTTCTTCTTTATGTCAAGGTATATCCGAAATACAAACTGTAAGATCTAGAACTGGACAGATCACATCTCAAAATGAGTGAGTGAGTAGGATTTCACGTCGTTTTCAACATTTTTCAGTCCTATCACGATGGTGCCTACATGTGCCAGAACACGAGAGTGTCCACAGTTCCTATTATCCTCGACACTGATCAGCCCAGCCATCTCAAAATGAATGTGTTTGCTATGATTTGGTGGTACATGTATACTTGAAATTTGGTCACCTTCCACAGCTCTGAATTGGAGGTATAACACCGAATCAAGATTCTCAAAAATTTATCCACAGAACTAAATGCAATTTTTCATGATGTCCCCTTTTTTAGGGTCAGTGACCTTGACCGTTGCCCTCAAGTTTGGTATGTGACAGGCCGGCTCCCCATTATTGTATCCATTCAAACCAAATCAGCGACATTAAAAATTTCCTGATATTGGGGTCACAGTGACAACCTCAATTTTGGTATGTGACACATCTTCTACCGCTACTGTCATCAAGTCACACCAATATTGCAATTGTCAATTTTTTTCTGGGCTTCAGTTACCTTTGACCTTGATTTTGAGGCGCGACACTGTCACACATTTTCTCCTTCATGCAGTCCCCAAAAAATTGCAACTGTGGCAGATATGGACCGGACACGAGCGGACAGACGCACAGACATTGCCATCACATAATACGTCTGCCTTTTTGGCAGGCAAATAAATATTACAAACTGTATAAAGCTTACAATAGTTAAAAACAAGAAAAAAATATACATTGTGAAATGTAAAAGTCTGCTATCATGGTTGTAGCTAAATAAAACTTTTTACCAACAACAACGTGAACAGACAATCTGTTCAAAAATCTCTCTTGATGATTTTCAATTTACACTAAAATGTCACAAACATTTTGTAAATATCTTGAGGTCTTGATAATAGTTTAGTTTGTAGCTTCCCCTAACTGGGCACTATGATTTAAGTTAGAGAGCATGTCAAAATTTGGACTGTGGAACACGGTCCATTTTTCACACATGCCCGTTCCTATTGGAACGTGCTGCAGCCAGATTTTCTTATCGGCGCAGTTGGAAGCTCACGCTGGCTCAGTCCTTTAGGCCCAGTCCTTTTGAACCATTCCGAAACTTTCTTTTCTGGCCGTGGGGCCAGTCCAACGCTGAGAGAGTTGGACCGCGTACACAGTCGGTCTTCAAGCTAGAATGCTAACAGAACGGTCCAAATTTTGACATGCTCCATTAGATAGCTGATGCCTAACTTGCTTACAGTCATGTCCAAAGTTTGTCCCCTGAGCGGCCCAGTGCTATTATGAGGGACAAGCGTAGTTTGACCAGAGGACTGAACAAGTCAACTTGGTGATGAATACATTTGCAGGCCCATGAACAGGTGTGGTTCTTTTCAGTTCTGACACAGTGACCCAGAAGAAATAGGTCAATATCACTCATTCTCTATATACTCCTGCTTTGTGACTTCATGCGTATTATATAGATGTATCGAGCGTAGGTGAAGTCGTTCTTATAATGTGGCAAGGAGAAAATGAAGACAGAAAGGCAGACGTACATACATGATGCTGATGACAATATCGCAAAGCCAATTCCGTCCAAGGGTACAAATCAGTAACCATTTCATCATGCTCATACATGATTGTAGCAATTGACAACGATGTGTCATGTGTTATATTGATGAAATTAAATTTTTCACAATTGTAAATACATGATGATTTCTTTAAAATTCTTCTTTCATGTCTTTGGAACAAATTTACACATGTATCAAATTAGATTTTACAGAGCGAGTAAAAAAAAAAGTCCACCTTTTACGCATTACAAAAATATATACATACATATATATGGATGCGTCACAAGAAAGGGGTGTTTTTTTGCAAGAAAAAGACCTCTGTCTTGTGATGCTGGCACATTATGTATATATAGGGCAGAACTGAAATTCCCTTTTATGTGTTAAATTCATATACACAATAAATTTATAACATTAGATGAATAAAACAAAAACAGACATTTTTTTTGTTTTTTACAATTCAGTTCTATGTGTAGTTTGGATAAAGTGTACAGTAAAAAGCAATGAATGTACCCTTCATCCCGAAAGGCATGTGAACAAGAGCGCATGAGGCTTCAAAATATGCCTGTACATTTGACTAGATTTAATATGAACACTGGTATTTCCTGGATTTCAACTTCTTCTTTATTAAACACGACGTTTCGCTAAGTCTGCCCTGAGCATTCTCAAATGCTAAGGGCAGACTTAGCTAAACATCGTGTTTAATAAAGAAGAAGTTGAAATCCGGGAAATACCAGTGTTCAAACTTGTACTACTTCTATACGTCAAACCGAATGACACTTCAAAATGTCATTCAAAAGTTATAGATTTAATATTCAAGATCCCATATGGGGAAGACCTGGAGAGAAGTTAGGTATGGATTTACAGAATAATGCATCACAGATGTATTTCGTGTTTGGCTCCCTTTATTTGATTGGGCCAATGTTCTTGAATATCGTTATCCGAATGGATCCCTGGCAAATTTCTATTCCTGGTGTACTCAAACAACAATTTTTCAGATAAATGTTTTCTTCCACGCTTAAGGTAGTCCGCTGGTGATTTGGGGCTTTGATGGCCATTTTTCACATTTTTGCCTGTTTTTTCCAGTCGGTTATCTCCCTTTCCTAGGTTGAGAGATAGGGATTTCCTCTAAAAAGTTTTCTAGCCAAGAATTTCGCGCAGCGACATCCATTCAGTTTGATAAATTTTGATAGACAATGTGGTTATCTTAACAATTAGAATATAACAAAAGTTAAATATGCTTCAAAACCAGGACTATTCCCCATGTTTTCTTCGTTATCAAATGAAGCATGGATTAGTCCAACGTTGTCTACAGCTAGAAAAAAATGCACACAAACCTTAATTCTCTCTCTCCCTACTATATCCCACTAATTTCATGCACAGAATCTGGTATGTGCATGTAGTTATATGTACACTTCATCCATACTTTACAGAGTCTATATTATACTACACATCTTAAAAGAGATGAAATTCAGACACTTCAGCCCACACAATTCACCTTGGCAATCGGCAACTGCCGAGATAAATGCCGTGGCATAAGCAGTTCACCTTAGCAATGTTTAACATGGTGCTAAAGAGGAATTATTTTAATAGGACATTATTTTTGCTGAGTTGAGGCAACTGCTGAGATAAATGCCGTGGCATAAGCAGTTCACCTCAGCAATGTTTAACATGGTGCTAAATAGGAATTATTTTAATAGGACATTATTTATGCCGAGTTTTCCGAATTGTGTGGGCTGCACTTCGCATGTTGGGGCTGAATAAAATAATTTCTAGCTTCACAGGCACTGCCGTGTCACTTTCTGAGCAAGAATTTTTTTTTGTTTTTTTTTGGACCTATTTCTCTCTCAAAGTTTTGCCAAAATGATCTTCAACATTGTGTAAAAGAGTTGTTTTACTTGCAGGAAATAGCATTTTAGAAGGCTGATGCTTCTAGTAACTCAAGTAACAGTATTGTTTTCAAGCAAATTGTACTGCCTCGTCAGATCACCAAGTTAAGCAACGTTGAGCTGGGTGCTGTACTGGCTGGGCTGATCAGTGTCCAGGATAATAGGAACTGTGGACACTCATGTTCTGGCACATGTAGGCACCATCGTGATACGACTTACAAAATGTTGAAGATGTCGTTAAATCCTACTCACTCACTCTAATTATTCAGATTGCTAAACTTAACATCAGGCATTTGCAGAGAGAAATTCTGCTAACATTTTACAAATTTTCTTTTATTTAGCCTTGGGTTGATATGATAAAGCTGGTATTTGTCATCACTGACATGCATTGTGAAACATTCACAAAAATAGAGTTTTCCCAGCTAGCAACATGCCAAAAGAACTGGTCATGGAATGGTCAACATTGTATGTATGGTTTACAATCTAATTTTATAGAAAAAAAATTCTTGATTGCAGAGGAGTGCCATTTCATTGCAGATACTATCTGTCAAGTTTAATTAGTTGTCAACTTCGGGGTTTACGTAAAATCAACGCTTGGCTTCCAAATTCCGTTTCTTGTAACCTGAAAAGACCTGTATTAGGTATTCACTTTCTTGAGCTTATTCATCTGCTACATAAAAGGAAATTTACATTGAGCCAACCACAGATTTTTTTTTTTACAAGCTTTAAAGTTGACCAACAATTAAAATGGACAGACTTCAGTTGTTTTATCAAGCAGAGTGCTTTTTAGATCCGATTTTAATATGAACACGTGACCTTAAATTTGGCAAACAACATGAGACAATTTAGTATACACACACACTTAGGTCCAGTGAAAGATCTCATCTCTTTCATGATTTACATTCAGTATCAAGTAGCATCAATAATCATACCCTGGGTACCAAAATACAGCGATGGTCAGCAATTGTCATCTGGAAGCTGGTGTCGTCACTGGTGGAAGTTCTTTCGGTGGTCTTCCTTCACGATTTCTACCCCTATCTTTTATGAACCTGCCTTTCCTAAAAATCTACATTTAAGAGTTGTACAACAGCGCTTGAAAAGAAAAAGAGACTTTATAACGCTGCCAACTCTGCTCTTCACAACTTACAAATTGTGAAACGAAAAAAAAAAAATTGACAGAAAAAGTCTAAAAACGTATACCTTTCCGTTGGGATAACCACTTTGACAACTGCATTGGCTAACGTCTGTGGAGACGTCGGTTCAAAAAATGACAGGAGAGGAGTTCAGGATTAGAATGATGTTTCGGACAACAAAGCCATAACTAACAGTTCAAGATCATTTATCATCATGCAGAAACAACATCAGTTACTCCAAACAAACTCAGTACTAGACTATGTTGCCAGGCTCAATATTTCGGTAATCTTATTTGTCAAATATGTTGAAATATTGGGACCAGCATGTGTTTACTTAGGTTGTTCCAGAGTATGTTTGATTCTGCATTATGCCGAGATTATCATCATTTATTCAGGACATTTCAATGGTATCAATAAAATAAGTGTGCAAATTAACTTTTGCAACACAGGCAGAATTAAATTTTGAGTTCCATCTCTCATCACGTAAAAGTATTCACAGAAATCGTTTTGTGTTTTGAGCATGATCATGCAGGCATCAAAAATATTAAAACATAAGATTATTTAAGAACAGTAGCAATTTAATTTTGCCATGTGTTTAGAGAGAGTATTATTCTCGACTCATTTTAACATATTTTCAAATTTCGCCCGAATTTGTAGAAGCCTGCACACTACCAGGCCAACAATGAACTAACAGATACAGAAGGTCAGAGAAAAAGCTTCTTACAGAATTTTGCTTATGTTGGATACAGAATTGTAAATTTGAGCAAAACGTTCTAAAGTATTCCAGCAGCATACCTGTATTAGTCATAGACAGTACAGATGTACATGTAATAAACAACATGTAGTGGAGAAATCAAATGTCCGACACACATGGCCACATTTTTTTGTTTTCTGATGAAAAACAAATTCCATTGAGTTGATGTACTGTACCTGCCATACCTGCCCTGTGAAATCAAAGTGGCACAAAAGAGAAAGGTACATTTGGCAATACAAGGGTTGAGTTACCTCCACTTGGAATGAAACGAAATAGAGTGAAAGGATATGCTTTGCGATTCGCCTATCCTGTGATGTATGTCACAAACCACCAAAAAATGGCTTGACTTGTAGTAAGCCGGCTGTGCACATCCTGAGCAAACTGTATTTCCCTAATATGTGTCGCCACAAATGACTTACCAGGCCACTTAGCCTGGCTTTTCCAGTCAAACATATAAACAAAATTCAGCATACACTCGCCACCATGTATTTGATAGAAATAAGGTCAATCCGCTCGACACAATCACATCAAACTTGGGAAGCATGCAATCAAACTGGCCCCGATTTTTCCCCTATTAAAATTCGAAATTTTTCAGGTTCTGATATTTTTGCAAGTTGAATATTATAGAAAGATTTTAAAATATACCACAAACCATTTCTTGTCCAGTCATGGGACCATTGAAATGGCCAATCAAATTTCAATGAAAGTCTAGTCCAAATTATAATCTTGGACTGGAAACTAACAAAGGTGCTTTGTGACCCGAGAGGTTTATATGTTGATTCCAAGCTGAAAAGTTTCACCACTCACTGTTTTCCCACTGCATTTCTAGCAAAGGAGTGATGGAACAAATAGCTTTAGGTCTTTTCCTAAGGGGCCAGCCACTTTTATATGACCGACTAAGTCTTTCATTCCCCATATGTGTATCATATGGCAAATCCTGGAAAGCCTCATATATAGTACATTGTTGCTCAGTTCAGATTACAGCCGATACTTAGCCAGTCTGACACACATAAAATCAATTGTGTGTACTTTTTATGTTTTCGCCTGATCTTGAATGAATAGTTAGAATGCATGTTCCAAGTCCACAAGCAAGCAAACAAACAGTATTCATTGGCAAGGGAGGTAACCCAGATAACCATCATATCAGCCAAGGCATTCCAGACAAGTGGAGATACATTGTGTAACTCGCTGAGGCCAGACCACCC
Source organism: Hanleya hanleyi (assembly GCA_036873755.1). Lineage (NCBI taxonomy): Eukaryota > Metazoa > Mollusca > Polyplacophora > Lepidopleurida > Hanleyidae > Hanleya > Hanleya hanleyi. The sequence goes on from JAVTVY010025289.1 coordinate 98,375, forward strand.
ACCCCAAATATGGGCACAATATATGTTATTTACAGGCCAACGATAATATTAGTTACAGATTTAGATAAGTCTGAGAGAGTCACAAGAAAAATTTGAAAACACGGAGGTTGTCGTCGGACCCCAAGTTCCTGGTATGTGTGGTCTCCATATACAAGTAAATCTGAGTGACCAACTGAAATTTGACTGAGATCCGCCACTGAATGTCAATTTGAAATGTCCTTTTACATTCATTTCAATAGGTTTCTTCTCAGTCCTGAGGACAAGGAAAATTAGAACTGGGCATAACATTTTCTTTAAAAACTACATGTACAATGCCTGACCAAATCTACTGCAACAGATTATCAAGTTCTACACTCTCCAATGTGTCAGTGAATATGATTTATCGTCGCTTTTAACAATATTTATATCATATCATGATGTTAGGGTCCTATCTCCATTGACACCCAGGACCACAAGGTTGGGTCCTATTCCTTTGTACACCCGGAAACCCTACAGATGCCCATATCAATGTATCCTACAGATGTCTCACACATTTCAATAGGATGTCCAGCATATACTTGGGAATCAAGAGAACCACTATGGCCAATGGAGCGTACATGTGCAAGCACGAATTAAGATGGCTGCTTGTGAATGCCTTGGCTGCTTTGAATGGCAAAAAATTGAGTTTTTCTGTAATGGAGGAAGAAAAATACCTTCTCCAACTCCTTCTCCTCCTCTTCTTTGGAGCCAGGTCGCTGGGGAGGAATGTTGCCATACTTCTTCTCAGCCTGCGACCTTCGGTGTGGCTGGGCATTAAAAGGAAGGCCCGAGGGAGGGGGCGGCATGGTCATCTCGGCTAGAGCTGGTGGGATATAGACTGGGTGTGGTGGAATAGGCACTGCCTTTCCCCACCCTAACTTCATCTCAAAACTCATCACTTCTTTTCCTGCTCGTGAAATGGTCAGAAAAAATTCAAGAGGCATACCGGGTTAGTTTTCACGTACATTGTATACCCCAGCAGACAGTTTGTGTGTAGGTTGAAATTACAGTTACTGTTATCGTCCATGGAAGTTTTATTAGACTTTGCCATAAATTTTCAGGGAATGAAAATAGAAGAAAAAGTGCAAAAATGTGAAATATTGTTTATTTATATTGTATGTTCTGTGTTACTAATAAAAGTCTGGTACATACAACATAAAGCTTTACTATACAACTTTTTTTGAAGAACTTTTAATTTCAGTGGTTTTAAGGCTAAACTAGTATATAACTTCACAAGTGTAATGGTTAGCATTTAACATTGCAAAATTATATCGCTGTAGAATATTTATAGCCGAGAAATCAAATGCAGCGAACATAACCTGTTTAACAGCAGTTAAAATCTCTGAGCATGTCTCACCATCTCACACTGAAGAGCAGACCACCTGGGCACTATATACATGAATGTACATGAAGCTCCAAATCCAAGCGCACATGATACAAGCATTCAAAACGAACACCCAAACCATGGCTGGCTTACCTCGAAGTGTGTTCATCGACCGCTCCCCATCTTTTCTATTCATGAAGGCGACAAAGCCACAGTTACGTCCCCTGGAGCGTTCTTCATCTGTCCTAGGCCACATAATTTTAACGCTGGCAAGAGGTCCATATTTGCCAAAAATCTCACAAAGCTCCTTCTCAGTCATCTAGTTAATTAATCAAGTCAGCCTTCGAGTTAAAATGTTC